>CAJQZJ010014103.1:9677463-9690960 GCA_907164525.1 Lophiomys imhausi | reverse complement strand
GAGGATCACAGGGGGAGGGAGGAGGCAGAGAGGATCACAGGGGGAGGAAGGAGGAGGAGATGGAGATGCCATGGGCTAACCAGGAGCACATGGCAGAGAACAGCAGGCTCTGAGAACTACCATGATAGAAACAGAGGGCATGGGGTATATGTAAGTATTATGACATTTTTATTTGGGGAGGTAGAAAGTTGGCTTAGGGAGGCAGAGGCAGGTGGATCTCTGTGAGTTCAAGGCCAGCCTGGTCTACAGAGTGAGTCCAGGACAGTCAGAGGAACACAGAGAAACCATGTCTCCAAAAAAAAAAAAAAAAAAAAAGCTTAGAAGATTATGATCTGCCTAGCCCTGTGCTTGAGACTGCTTAATTAAAATGTAACAGGTCTCTATGTGTGTTTATTTGTGGGTGGCAGGTTAGGGATTAACTCCACTGCCCTAATAATCTTATTAGTCATTATCAACATTAAAAACTCATGCTACATATTTTAGCCACAGTGTTAGTTGCTTATGTTTTTAATGTATTTTGTTGGGGCTGGATTGTTGCTGTTTTTGTTTCTATGACATAGTCTTGCTACATAGCTTAGGTTGGCCTCTAACTAGCTATGTAGCCCAGGCTGCCCTGGATCATCCTGCTCCAGTGTTTGAATGCTGGCAACTGCGGATTAAAAAGTATGTGCTGGTTAGATTCCAAGATGGTGCCAACAAGGGTGCACAGTGTCTGAGTGGTAGGAGGCTGAGCTTAGTCACTGTGGAGCAAATGTGAGGCCCTGCTGCTCACTGTGAAACACAGACTTTGTCTGAATTTCCATAGCAAACACTGAGTCTGGTTACCTCGACAAACAGTGCACCCAGGAACAGCTACCCTAAGATCAGTTGACTCTGTCATCCAACTGGAGACAAGCTCCAAGCCTGAGTCACATGCCTGTCCCAGCCCACGGGTCCAGCCTCAGGTCAGCGGCCCTGCCTGACTTCCTGAGTTCCAGCCTCCAAGTGGATCTGCCCACCTTCCCAAGAGGAACAATTGGACCACAGGAGTACACAGTTCATTGAGAATTTCTTTCCAGGGATATCAACATGGTGGCGTTCGGCATGCTTGGTATCTAAGTGACTGGAGGCCAAGCTCAGTTGCAGTGGAGTGATCAGGAGCTGTGCTAACGGCAAAACGCAGCGTGTGTATATATTTCCCCGGCAAAAGCTGGGACTGGCCATCCCCCTGGGCACCCGAGCTCCTAGAATGGCCAAGCCTCAGGCCTGCCGACTCTGCCCTCTGTCCTGGGTGGAGCTCCCAGCCTGAGCAACACAAGGTTCCAGACCACGGATCCAGTGGAGCTCAATGACTGCTGAATGAGTGAGCAGATGAGCTACTGAACACAAAATGACCATGTCTTTGAGGAGAGAACCCAGGTTCCAGTGATGCACAGATCCAGCCTCCGATCCACAGCTCTACCTGCCTTTCTGAGGAGACCCGGAAGTTTTCAGGACCATACAGGTTAGTCCCCCCAACTCCAATTCCCTGCCTATAGGTCCAGTTGGGTCACAGCTGAAGAGAGCTGCAGGTACTCTCCGAGATCCAGTCTCTACTGCGTGGAAGACCCATCATCTGGAGGTGGGCACCAGGATCACAGGATCAGCCAGCGTCCAGAACAGGGGTCTTCCCTGGGCACCACAGCCAGTGGGCACCAGGAACACCCACACAACACCAGGGTCAGCCAGATGGCTAAAGGCCAGCATAAGAACACTATCAAATAAACCAAGGCAATATGGTGTCTCCAGAAATACAATGCTACAGAATGCCATGGATATCCTAACACAACTGAAACACAAGAAAATGACAAATTTATGCTTATGAAAATGTTAAAGGCCTTAAGGGAGGAAACAAATCCCTTAAAGAAAAACAGGAAAATACAATTAAACAAGGGATGGAAATGAATAAAGCCCTTTAAGAAATGCAGGATACAATTAAACAGGAGAAGGAAAGGAATAAAATGATTCAAGACCTGAAAAGGGAATTTGAAGCAAGAAAACACAGGCTGTGGCAGGAATTAGTTTTCTTTAGTGTATTAGTATGCAGATCAACCTGGCACCTGGCAGCAGATAAAGGAGGAGCTTTGTGTTGCTTGGTTTTGGGGCCCAGATGGGCAGAGCTCAGTTGAGGCCACAGCTCCGTGAGAAACACAACATGCCTTGCTGAAGGGGTGTGGCTAAGAAACTGCACAAGCCATGGATGATGATGGTTGCTGAGAGAAGCCACTGGGACCTCTAAATACCATGAGAGAGCTCATGTGACACCCCAGAAAAGACCATAAGATTATGACCTATATAAACCAGACAGTGCCACAAATCTCGCTCTTTTGCCCCCCGTGGATGGAGAAGACAATGCACGCTGGAGAATATACAGCAAGGTATGCCATTTGCCAGTCTTTAGGCCACAATAGCCTGAGGCAAATCCTATAAGCCAGCTGGCAGAAAAGGCATGAAATAGAACCTGCTGAGAGAAAGTTCTTAAAAATTGGACACTAGGCCAGGTGTGGTGGCACACGCCTTTAATCCCAGTACTCAGGAGGCAGAGGCAAGCAGATCTCTGTGAGTTCAAGGCTGGCCTGGACTACAGAGTGAGTCCAGGACATCCAGGGATACACAGAGAAACCCTGTAACAAAAAACCTTTAAAAAAAAAAATTGGACACTAAAGATGTCTGTCCAGGGCCCCGAGAGTGCTGGGAGAGTGAGTGAGGCCGTTGGAGTTCTGAGGAACACAAGGCCATGAAGCATACTCGGGCTGAGGAGACTATAGAAATGAGTCTCAGTTGATAGAGGAAGCCGGCTTCAGGTTTAGCAGTTAAAACGGGCTGGCCTCATTAGCTGGTTGCAAGCTAGAGGTTAAAATAAACTGACTGCACAAACCTGCAAAGCTAGGCCCAGAAAAAGCCTCAAACTTAAGCTGAAGATAGAACTGCCTGCCGTGACTACCATAGCCAGACTGCTAATTACTATAAGGGTGTGCCTGCATAGAAGACTGTCTACAAACCAAGGTGTCCTGAGGATCTATGGCTTAATATCCTTTTATGAAGGTTAAAATAGTATTGGTTAGGTGTTCTTAGGTGTTAAGTGTTTATAGGTATTAGGTTCTAGGATATAGGTGTTTTATAAGTGTTTGTTAATTATTAATAAATATAATAAGTGTTCCAAATAAAAATTCATTGTTAAAACAAGCTGAGACAATCCTGGAACTGGAAAACCTAGGAAAAAGAGAAGGAACTACAGACACAAGCATCATCAACAGAATTCAAGACTCTCAGGAACAGTAGATAAAATTGAAGAAATTGATTTCTGTCAAATCAAAAATGTGAAATGCAAAAAATTCCTGACATAAAATCTCCATGAAATCAAAGGCACTATGAAAAGACAAAACTTAAAAATAATAGGAATAGAAGAAAGAGAATACTCCCAGCTCCAAGGACCATAAAACATCTTCAACAAAATCATAGAAATTTCCCAAACCTAAAGAAAGAGATGCCTGTAACCATACAAGAAGCCTACAGAACTTCAAACAGATTAGACCAGAAAAGAAATTCCTCCTGCTACATAATAATCAAAACATTAAATGTACAGAACAGAGAAAGAATATTAAAAAGCTACAAGGGAAAAGAGTCAAGTAACATAAAAAGGCAGACCTAGCAGAGTCACACCTCAGCAACAAAGATAGACCTTATCTCAGAGTAAAGGGTTAGAAAAAGATTTTCCAAGCAAACGAAACCAAGATGCAAGCTGGAGTAGCCATTCTAGTATCTAATAAAATAGTCTTTCAACCAATGTTAATCAAAAGAGATGGGGAAGGACACTTCATACTTCCATTTTTTCAAAGGAAAAATTTACCATGATGACATCTCAATTCTGAACATCCATGCCCCAAATGCAAGGGCGCCCTCATTTGTAAAAGAAACATTGCTAAAGCTCAAATCCCACACTGAACCCCACACATTAATAGTGGTGGACCTCAACACACCACTGTCAACACTGGACAGATCAACAATACAGAAACCAAACAGAGAAATAATGAAATTAAGAGATATCATGAATATGAATCTATGAATCTAACATATGTGCAGAACATTTCACCCAAATACAAAAGAATATACTTTCTTCTCACTACCTCACGAAACCTTCTCCAAAACTGAACATATAGTCAGTCACAAAGCGAGCCTCAACAGATGTAAGAAAATTGAAATAACCCCTTGTCAGGCTACCATGCAATAAAGCTAGACTTCAACAACAGAAACAACAGAAAGCCTACAGACTCATGGAAACGGAACCACTCTCTACTCAATGATCTCTGGGTCAGGGAAGACATTTTTTTTTTAAATTTAAGACTTTGGAATTCAATGAAAATGAAGACACAATATACCCAAATTTATGGGATACAATGAAAGCAGTGCTAAGAGGAAAGTTCATAGCACTAAGTGCCTTCAAAAAGAAATTGGAGCCGGGCATGGTGGCGCACGCCTTTAATCCCAGCACTTGGGAGGCAGAGGCAGGCGGATCAACTGTGAGTTCGAGGCCAGCCTGGTCTACAAAGCAAGTCCAGGAAAGCCAGAGCTGTTATACAGAGAAACCCTGTCTCCAAAAACAAAAAAAGAAAGAAAGAAAGAAATTGGAGAGTTCTCATACTAGCAACTTAAGAGCCCACCTGACAGCTCTAGAACAAAAAGAAGCAAACACACCAAGGAGGAGTAGACTGCAGGAAATAATCAAAATCAGGGCTGAAATCAATAACTTAGAAACAAAAAATTAATGAAGACAAGAGCTGGGTTCTGATTTTTTTTGTTGTTTTTTTCTTGTTGTTTTGTTTTTCGAGACAAGGTTTCTCTATGTAGCCCTGGCTGTCCTGGACTTAATTTGTAGAGCAGTCTGGCCTCGAACTCACAAAGATCTGCCTGCCTCTGCCTCCCAAGTGCGGGGATTAAAGGTGTTCGGGGACCACCACCGCCGCCGCCGCAGCCGCCACTACCACCACCCGGCTTTCTTTTGGTTTCTCAAGACAGAGTTTCTCTGTGTAACAGAGACCTGGCTGTCCTGGACTTGCTTTGTAGACCAGGCTGTCCTCGAACCCACAGAGACACACCTGTCTCTGACTCCCAAGTGCTGGGATTAAAGTGGTGTGCCACCACGCCTACCAAGAGCTGCTTCTTTGAGAAGATCAACAACAAAGACAAACTCCTAGCCAAACTAACTAAAAGGCAGAGAGACAATATCCAAATTAACAAAATCAGAAAGAAAAGGAGGACATAACAACAGACACTAAGGAAATCCAAAGAATCATTAGGTCTTACTTCAAAAGCCTGTATTCCGCTGGGCGGTGGTGGCGCACGCCTTTAATCCCAGCACTGGGAGGCAGAGGCAGGTGGGTCTCTGTGAGTTTGAGGCCAGCCTGGTCTACAAAGTGAGTCCAGGACATCCAGAGATATACAGAGAAACCCTGTCTTGAAAAAATAACAACAAAAAAGCCTGTATTCCACAAAATTGGAAAATCTAAATGAAATGGATGATTTTCTTGATAGATTTCCCTTACCAAAGCTAAATCAAGATCAGGTAAGCAATTCAAACAGCCCTATAGTGCCTAAGGAAATAGAAGCAGTCCTTAAAGTCTCCCAACCATAGAAATCCCAGGCCATAGCACTAACACCACTCAAACTATTTTGCAAAATAGAAACAGAAGGACCACTGCCAATCTCATTCTATGAAGCCACAGTCACCATGATACCCAAACCACACAAAGACTCAAGAAGAAAGATTTTCAGACCAATTTCCCTCATGAACATTGATCCAAAATTACTCGATAAAATACTCACAAACCGAATCCAAGAACACATCAAAAACATCATCCACCATGATCAAGTAGGCTTCATCCCAGGGATGCTGGGATGGCTTAACATAAGAAAATCCGTCAATGTAATCCATCATATAAACAACTGAAAAAAAGAAAATGACATCATTTCACTAGATGCTGAAAAAGCCTTTGACAAAATCCAACACCCCTTCATGATAAAAGTATTGAAGAGATCACAGACACAAGGCCATACCTAGAAATAATAAAGGCAATATACAGCAAGCTGATAGTCAATATCAAATTAAATGGAAAGAAACTTAAACCAATTCCACTAAAATCAGGGACACGGCAAGCTGTCCACTCTCCATAATATATAAAGAACTCAAGAAATTAGACACCAACAAATCAAATAATCCAATTTAAAAATGGGGTATAGATGCCGGGCGGTGGTGGCGCACGCCTTTAATCCCAGCATTTGGGAGGCAGAGGCAGGCGGATCTTTGTGAGTTCGAGGCCAGCCTGGTCTACAAAGTGAGTCCAGGACAGCCAAGGATACACAGAGAAACCCTGTCTCGAAAAACCAAAAAAAAAAAAAAAAAAAAAAAAAAAAAAAAAAAAAAAAAAAAAAAAGAAATTAAAAAAAATGGGGTATAGAGCTAAACCAAGAATTCACTATGGAGGAATCTCTCATAGCTGAGAAGCACTTAAAGAAATGCTCAACTTCTTTAGTCGTAAGGGAAATACAAATCAAAATGACTCTGAGATTCTATCTTACACCCATCCAAATGGCTAAGATAAAAACCTCAAGTGACAGCTGGGTGTGGTGGTGCACACCTTTAATTCCAGCACTCGGGAGGCAGAGGCAGGTGGATCTCTGTGAGTTCAAGGCCAGCCTGGTCTACAAAATGAGTCCAGGACAGTCAGGGCTACACAGAGAAACCCTGTCTCGAAAAACCAAAAACAAAACCAAAACAAAACAAAAAAACTCAAGTGACTGCACATGCTGGCAAGGATATGGAGAAAAGGAACACTCCTCCACTGCTGGTGGAAGTACAAAGTTGTACAACCACTTTGGAAATCAATCTGGTGCTTTCTCAGAAAATTGGGATTAGTTCTATCTCAAGACCCAGCTATATCTCTCCTGGGCATATACCCAGATACGTGTCACCAAACCACAAAGACATCTGCTCAACTCTGTTCATAGCAGCTTTATTCATAATAACCAAAAACTGGAAACAACCCATATGTCCCTCAACTGACAAATGGATAAAGAAACTGTGGTACATTTGCACAATGGAATACTACCCAGCTATTAGAACAAAACATCATGAAATTTGAAGGTAAATGGATAGAACCAGAAAAGATCATCCTGAGTGAGGTAACCCAGACCCAGAAAAACACACATGGTATGTACACATTCATAAGCGGATATTAGCCTTTAAGTACAGGATAACCATGCTAAAATCCACAGATCCAAAGAAGCTAAGTAACAAGAAGAGCTCAAGGGAAGATGTTTGCATCCCTGTAAGTAGGGAAAATAAAACAGACATTGGAAGTGGAAGGAGAGAGGGTACTGGACATAAACCCTATATAACTGCCATCTGAGAGGCTTGTCCAGCTGATAATGGAAACAGATGCAGAGACCCGCAGCCAAACATTAGGTGAAACTTGGTGAGTCTGTGGAAGAGTTAGGGGAAGGTTGGAGGGAGCTGGAGGGGTCAAGGACACCACAAGGAGACCCACATAGTCAATTAACTCCAACATGGAGGGGGTGCTCATAGAGACTGAACCATCAACCAAAGAATTTGCATGGATTGGTCCTAGGCCCACTACACATATGAAGCTGATGGGCTGCTTGGTCCTCAAGTGGATCCCCTAACAACTGGAGTGAGGAATATCTCTGACTTGGATTCTGTTGCCTCCCTCTAGATCCAATTTTCCTAGCAGAGCTGCCTTGACTTGCCTCAGTGAAAGAGGAGACACTTAGTCCTGATGCAATTTGATGTGCCAGAGTCAGTTGGTAGTGGGTGGTGGAGGGGGGTATCAGGAAAGTGGGTGGGAGGGAGTGATTGGGTAGAGAAGAGGAAGGGGGTTGTTATTGGGATGTAAAATAAACAAATAATTAATGTAAAAAATAATAATATTTTAAAAATGAAAAAACAAATACAATAAAAATGAAACAAAAGTATGTGCCATCATGTCTGGCTTTTCTGTCAGTTTTGTATCATTTTAATGGTGTTTTGGATTCAACCCATACCATGTACATGTTAGGTGAGTACTCTATCTACTTCTGAGCTACATCCTAGTCCTAAATTTCAGTTTCAATTTGCATTTAATGGTTAATGAGTGCCACACCTAATGAGCTAATTTCTAAGTTATCATATTTTCCAGTATTACACTGCCTTTTTCCTACTCTTCCTTCCCCCACAAAACAAATCAGCCTCAGGCATACAGGTAAACAGCATCTTTCTCAGGACCTCTACTTTCTTCTTGTTTTTACTTGAGACTGAGACTCACCATGTGGACCAGGCTGCCTCTGCCTTCCAAGTGCTGGGTTAAAGGCGTGTACCCCCATGCCCAGTGTTACCTTTGTTTTCTGTGTTCTGTGAATTGTTCTACCAGAAGCCCACATGCTATGTTTGGTCCTCAGCCATCCCACACTGGGAGGTGGTGGAGCTGGCTGAGGCCAGGAGTGTAGCTCAGTGACTGGACACACTCTCCTCACAGGTTCAGGCCAGCACCATACACACATAACATATAGCTGAGGCCCCATGGAAGGAAGTTACATAATTGGGGGCCACTGGGACCCCAACATTTGCTCCCTTTTTGGTTCTTGGCTTTTATGAGGTAAACATGTCCCTGACATGATGTACTATGTTTCTGAATGGGCAGAAGGAGTGACCAACTGACCATGGACTGAAACTCTAAAGCCATGATCTAAAATACAGTAGCATGCTAACTAAGTACAGGGGGGAAGGAAAAAGGAGATCACGGCTGGACTGAGGTGCAGCTAATGGTGTGTAGCACATAAAGTCCCTAGCTCCATCCCCAGAACCACAGAGAAGGAAGGAGGGACACAGAGAAGAAGGAAGTGGGGAAGGAGAAAAATTACAATTAAGCAACAATTGTAATAATAAATATTATGTAAGGATTACTAATGAGCTGGGCATGGTGGTGCACACCTTTAATCCCAGCATTTGAGAGTCAAAGGCAGGCAGATCTCTATGAGTTCCAGGTCAGCCTGGTCTACAGAGTGAGTCCAGGACAGCCAGGGCTACACAGAGAAACTCTGTCTCCAAAAAAGAAACAAGAAAAAAAAAAAAGAATTACTAATGATGGAGATGTGGTTGCCTTCAGCTGTAATCCTAGTTCTCAGGAGGTTGAGGCTGGAAAACCAAGTGTTCAAGGCCAGCGGGCTACACAATGAGATCCCTGCCATTTAAAGTATTTAAATTCAGAACACACAGATTACAGAACAGCGTACAGTTTGCAGAAATTATGGTTACCAAATGTGATGATATTTTGCAAAACCCACTCAAAGAACACATGGGGATACTTTATATTTATTTAACTTTTTCCATAATGTTGAATGTACTGAAAAATTTTAAAGTATTGGTGTCATAAGAATTTGGAAGTCTGCCTCAAAGACTTCCACAGGCAAAAACTCAAGCAGTTTGAGCACAAAATGATTAGATATAGTGAAGACTATAAGCCACAGAAAAATATGAACTTACCTGGATAATAGATTATGAAGGGGAAGAGTTAAGCCTGCTTTGAACAGAGTGAACCAAACGTGCTCTCGTCTATTCAGGACACTAACTATCCTTACAAACCAAAAGCCATGGTACTTGCAGCTGGATGGCTGACCTCTCTGGTCATTATGCTAAATGAAGTGCCCTGTCACCAAAACCCAAAGCATATCATTGTAGTGCTACGGTGTAAATCAAGTAATGAAATGTACAGGTGGGAAGCCGGGTGATAGCTGGCCCGTGCTGTACACATCTGCAATGCCACGTGGGTTTCAGATTGCTTCCTAGATCCCTGAATGCATTTTTGTCAGCAGGTGTCATGTGATCCAAAACATCTGAACTGAGCAAAGCTCAGTGATGGAGTGTGTCTACCACAAACGAGGTCCAATTTTTTTCTTCACACTATGATGCAAAGTTGGCCTTAATGCAATGGGAAAAAAAAGTTACTTACATTTTAATTTCTTTGGGCGCTGCGAAGGCACTTGCAAGGTATCTGAGTGTTCTGATCTCTCTTGGGAGGCCCATCCTTGGGGGTGGTGGGGGAAAGACAAAGAAAAAAGAGTAAGAAGCTAGACTCTTCTGTGTGCTACAGTAAGTGCTTGACTGACCAAGCCACCTCCCTAGTCTGTACCTTTTAATTAGAGAGTGAAGATCATTTACATTTAAGGACAAGGAGAGAGGTCTGCAAATTTCTATACCAAGTTTTCCTGGTTTGTTAGACTACCATTTTTCCTTCCTTACCCTATTTGTTATAAAGGTTTACTGGTTTACTATGCTAGGCATGATGGACTATTATTGCCCGTTCTTACTTTTAGGATAGTCAAGAAATCCATAATGATTATTTAATGATTTCACACATGCCTTTGGTTTGCCTTTAGATACAGTATGAACAGGAGGGTTTTACACACAGTGCATTGACTGCTGCTGGCTGCCATGAGAGTTTTTCAGAAAACGGTATCTGGGAGATGAGATATAGGGATATAAGGGGAGTTATACTATGACAAATACATGGAAAGAGGAAACAAACCACTGGGTCCCAGAGAATGTGGACGTCACTTCCATGTGAAATAAGAGAAAGTTCAAGGATTAGATTAGGAGTCCAAAGCTCAGACTCTTCTCTGAACTCACGAAGACCGAATGTTAGGAGCTTAAGAAGCAACAGGGGCCGGAATCTCAGCACTCGGGAGGCAGAGGCAGGCGGATCTCTGTGAGTCCCAGGCCAGCCGGGTCTACAGAGCAAGTCCAGGACAGCCCGGGCTACTAGGAGCTGAGAGGTTGAAGACCTCTTGGACTCTCTTGCTGCACACAGTGAACCTGATGAAGTTCTAAGCGCAGTAGAGTGGGAAATGCAATGGGATCAATATGATAACCAGCACAGATTCGGGAGCAAACTGACTCCCAAGGTGCAGCCTTGGACACAGGATGGTGGACTTTGTGACCCCTTCTCTAAGACAACCTTCTGTCCCAGCTTGCTCCAGTGTCCTCTACTCCTGCTGCCTTATTTTCTCTCTTTCTTGCTAATTATGAACCCATAGGAAAAAAATACACCACCAAATTTTGCTTGGGGTGATGGTGGCATTGCCTGACCCAGGAGTGGTTTAGTGGATCAAATGCTGTAAGCCAGACACCGGTACAGTTGGTGGGGAACACATGGGTTTGGTGGGGTAGCCAGGAGACAGTTTCAGGCTTCCTGACAACTGTGGTGCAGTTAGATTTGATATTTTTTTTTCTAGTTGGTTGTTGTGACTGCAGATTTTATCCAGTAGTATTGACGTTGAAATTCTAGTTCCCTTGATTCTAGTGTCAATAAACACAATAGTTTTGCTTTGCAAACATGAAGCATGAATCCAAATGTCTCATTCACACTTACTGTGGAAAGCTGGGTCAACATGAAGACCAAGGTCAAAGAGGTGGGAAGGAAGGAACTGGGCGGAATAAGTGAGAGGCCTGGGTCCCTCTGAAGACTCCTGGGCCGTGAGACCAGCACCGGGGCCCCCACAGGCCAGCTGGCATTCCTGTATAAATTCACTAGCATTCGAAGAAGTGGGGCTTAGGAGGCTGGTCAGAAATGAGAATTCCTTCTCAAAATCTTCTCCTTCCAGCGAGTCTCTAGGTGGAGCTCTTGCCACTGCTGGTTGAGAGCAGAAACAGCAAGGGTTTTATTTCCTTTTGAAGAAATGAGAGCAGGGGATAGGAAAACATTTTTTTTCCTTTATGGCATTAACATAACTTTAAAACAACTATATTGAAGTCTATAATTATTTCCAGTAAGACAGGATTTAGATCATAATGGCCATATAGCATTTTAACAAATAGTTATGAATGTCTACATACTAATAAGCTAATAAGCCTGCGCAAAGCCAGAGTCAGGAGGTGTGGGAGAAAGGCACACGCCTGGACAGTAAAGAGCAGCCTAGTGGACAAGAATTGAAGATGCAACAGCGCAAACAGCAATGTGAGGCTCGGACACTAATGCCAGCTTCCCACAAGTGCTTGAAATCATAGAAGCCATTGAAAGCCACGTGATACTCGTGCTCATAAAACTGCAGCAAGTTCATGAAGCAGGTAATAAACAACATGCTTTGATTACAGTGTAAAAAAATTTTTTTAAAGGAAGCACCTAGCGGTGCTGACACCTGCCTTTAATCCCAACACTCAGAGGCAGGCGGATCTCTGTGAGTTCCAGGCCAACCTGGTCTACAGAGTGAGTTCCAGGACAGACAGGGATACACAGAGAAGTTTTGTCTCAAAAGAAAAAAAAAAAAAAAAAAAAGCCAAAAAACAAGGTTATTTTACTCATAAATTAAATTAAAAAAGCCGGGCGGTGGTGGCGCACGCCTTTAATCCCAGCACTTGGGAGGCAGAGGCAGGCGGATCTTTGCGAGTTCGAGGCCAGCCTGGTCTACAAAGTGAGTCCAGGACAGCCAGGGCTACACAGAGAAACCTTGTCTCGAAAAACCAAAAAAAAAAAAAAAATTAAATTAAAAAAAACTTCAGTGATACAATTTTAGCTGAAAGGATAGACTTCCCATTATGATAAAAGTATTTCATAATCCATGGGATAATTAAATACCAAAAATGAAGAAGTCATGGCCCATACACACTATCAATAAAAGAGAATCTTCACAGGGCCTGTGCTCCAGTATATCTAGTGAAAGCCCCAAGACTATTCAGGTTATGAAAAAAAAAATTACATAAAAGCTCCAGAATTCAGGAATACTCAAGAACTTGTAGCATATATGCTGAGAACAGCTCTCTCCCACCATAACCATTCCAGCCTTGATTACCCAGTCTCACTTTTTAGGGGTTGCCTTCCCAGGAGGCAGGATGCCAGATTTTGCACAGTCTGTCCCTTTGAGGCGACACTCCATGACCACTACAGTGGAGCAGAGGTTCTCATTGCCCACCCCGACCCAGGACAGAGAAGGAATTCTGGAGATGTGAGGAAAAGGAACTCCTCACTCTGGAGGTCGTTTGCAGTTCCACAGCATCAGGAAGAAGCAGAAAACCCCTGCACAGCCCTAGCAGCTGTAGGCTTCACGATTATAACTCTACCCAGGGCACAGACTCCCTATAATTTCACTTGTTGGAAACAGGTTTCTTTTGAGATGCAAGCTGAGAGCCCCCAAAATGGCCTATAGAGCTAAGACACTTGCTGCAACTCTCCCCTGAGGAGTCTGTGCTTGGGTCTGTCTTTTTCCCTGAACACCTCACTACATTGTAAAAAAATGATATCATAAACTGCAACTCTTCTCTGAAAGGCCACGCCCTTGCTCTTCAGATGCTTGTCCTTTTTTAGCACCTTTCTAGTGTGTGCTTGTCTAACTACATGTACATGTGGGTGGGGTGTGCACATGCATGTGGAAGCCAGAGACTGATGTCAGGTGTCTTCCTCAACCTCACTCTGCACCATGGCTTTTTTTTTTTTT
>CAJQZJ010014103.1:9649362-9677363 GCA_907164525.1 Lophiomys imhausi | reverse complement strand
TTTTTTTTTTTTTTTTTTAGTTTAAGGTATTTCTTTTTTCCCCCCAACAGCTCTCCCTTTCAGTCCAAAAAATGGTTCTTTTTCTTATAATTATAAATACAATACAAAACAACAGAAATAAATAGGCCACAATTATAAGAGTTATATGGCTTAGCATACATTCCCAATGTCCAGTCCATATGTATTTGGCACTTGACTTTAACATTCTACTATCTAACCATCTCCATGAGCTTAAAGTTCTATATCTAACTCAGCTTTCATACTAACTTGCCTCATAATTTTAAAAATATCTTCTTAGATCCAGAACGCCCTCTTGATTCCTAAACAACTCAAAATTTAACTATGAGACTCTAGCTATCTATTCTTCAACCACCTCAGAGACCTGAGAGGGATAAATATATCTGATTATATAGGAAGTGCAGGGCCTGCAGCTTCCAAAACTAAAAAATGACATACCAGTGGCTGCCTGGACAGTTCCCATTTTCTCTCCATACATTACAGCATCAATCTTCAGCCATTTGGCCCCATTTCTCTGACAGACATTGATTGTAGAGCAGGAATTATGAAGGACTTACCTACCCTGTCTTGGCAGAGCTAGGCTGTCGACTTACCTGCTTCCAAGTTTTGTCCTTTGTGGACAGAAGTCTGTCTACAGTTGAAGCAAGGGGTTTTTCTTGTGCACCATGGCTTTTTGAGACAAGATAGCTCACTAAACCTGAAGCTTGTTGACTGGCTGGGCTAGCTGGCCGCCAACCCAGGGAACTTCCTGTTTTCTGAAACTGAGATTTGCTACTACAGTTAAGTGCTGCCTTATCCAGCCCTGTATGTTTTTTTTTATTATTTTTTTTTTTTTTTTTGGTTTTTCGAGACAGGGTTTCTCTGTGTAGCCCTGGCTGTCCTGGACTCAATTTGTAGACCAGGCTGGCCTCGAACTCGCAAAGATCTGCCTGCCTCTGCCTCCCAAGTGCTGGGATTAAAGGCGTGCGCTACCACTGCCCGGCTCAGCCCTGTATGTTTGTTGGGTTTTTTTTGAGACAGGGTCTCACTACTATGTAGCTCTGGCTGTTCTGAAACTCACTATGTAGACCAGGCTGACCATGAGCTCACAGAGATCCACCTGTCTCTGCTTTTCTCAAGTGCTGGTAGTAAAGGCATGTGCCAATACATCCAGCTAGCCAGCTTTTTTTTTTTAAACTAAGTATATTTATTTATGGGGGGGGGTGTGCACACAGTGGCATGTGTGTGAAGATCTTAGGACAACTTCAGAGAGTAGGTTCCCTTCCACTATGTGGTCCCTGGGGAATGAACTCGGGTCATCAGGTTTGAAAGCAAGGCCCCACAGCTGAGCCATTCCACCCAGTCAAAATCCCATCTTTTTGCATGGTTGTGAGGTCCTCATGCTTGTACAGTTATATGGATTAGTCTTCAGCCCAATTCCTGTCTTGGGTTTTAATTATTATTTTATGTGTGTGGGTGTTTTGCCTGAATGTACTATGAGCACACTTAGTGACCACAGAAGTCGGAAGAGGGCATCAGATCCCTGGAACTAGAGTGAGTTACGGATGGTTGTAAGCCAACATGAGGGTGCTGGGAATCAAACCTGGGTCCTCTGGAAGAGCAGCCAGTGCTTTTAACCACTGAGCCATCTCTTCAGCCTCCTCTTAATATTTTTAATAAGACTCTAATTGTGCTTCATACTGGCAAGCTCTGGTATTGTTTTCTGAAGCCATAAGTCTTGGGTTTTCCTGAGTTGGGTTCCCTAAGACATTTAGGGGTCTGTCTCTTCAGTCTGCTGAAGGTGACAGTAGAGCTGTGCTTCTGTCCCCTCATCACTGACACGGTCCTTGGACCTGCAGACAGAGTGGTAGTTTCAAGTCAACACCACCTAAGGCTGCTGCTACCCTTCCTCATAGTGCTCAGCTTCTAAGGCAAGGATGCCACTGATGTCCCCTCCACAGCCCAGTTAGTCTCTGACACGAGTTTCCTAGGAGGGGAGCATTAGACCACAGAAGAGAGAATTCCTAACCTTCCCAAAGGAACCAACTTCATCTCAAACAGGTGCAGAGAATTGAAGCTAAGAGCATTCCCAGACATGGCAGAGGCTGTGGTAGGAGCCCCAGGAAAAGGCAATTTTGCTGGACATACAGGCTAACCTAGCCAGCTACTTTGCCTGAGAAAACTGGAGGCAGGGGGAGAGTTGGCTTGGATCAGAACAACTGACTGACTTTAGAGAATATTCTTCCAACAGAGCTCAGGTTTGACTGGTTTGGTCTGTGGGACAATTTGTACCATAGCATGACTGAGGTCAGTAGAGTGGTCAGCTGCAAATGAGTGGAACTGACTGCAGGGTGTGATCAGGGAAAGATTTCAAAGCTCAGCCACAGGGTGTCTGAGCCCTGTAAGGCATCCTACCCTGAGGTGGGAAGAGGAGAAGATGAAAAATAGACCTCATTAAAATAATTCCATATGCCGGGCCGTAATGGCACACGCCTTTAATCCCAGCACTCGGGAGGCAGAGGCAGGCAGATCTCTGTGAGTTCAAGGCCAGCCTGGTCTACAGAGTGAGTTCTAGGACAGCCAGGGTTACACAGAGAAACCCTGTCTCGAAAAAACGAAAACAAAAAAACAAAAAAAAAAAAAAAAAAGAAATGCTAAAGGAGATTCTTCAAAGGCATAGTGGACGTGCCTTCAGTCCTAGCACTCAGGAGGCAGAGGCAGGAGGATCCATTAGAGTGAGTGAGTTCCGGACAGCTAGGGCTACACAGAGAGACCCTGCGTCAAAAGAAAAAGAAGAAAATAGATGCTAAGTATAAAAAAAATACTACACACATAACTCAGAAGGCACAGAACTCATGGAATATTAGAATTCTCTAATATAAGATGATGCATTAACTATTCATGTCTGCAGTAATGGTCTAAATAGCAACATAATCAAAAGCAGCAGCAGCAGCTACACTATGTTAGGAGGAAGGTGTAAAATGAGTCTGGCAAGGCAGTTCAGCCTGACAACCCCAATTTGGTCTCCAGGACACATGGTAGAAGGAGGGAACCAATGTGAGTAACACTGAGCAAGCAGGACCAATTAATTAACATTTAGAATGCTTAACATCACCCCATCACGCCCTCACACAGACAGACTTGCAGGCAAAACACCAGTGCATATAAAATAAAAATTAACTATTAAAAAAAAGTCCTCTAGGAGCTGGAATTGCTAAAGGAAATTCTTGCCTCTTACCTCCACACATGGACTGTGGCTGACATGCACCCGCATACACAGACCCCTGAACAAACAAATGTAATTCTTAAAAATTAATCCCAGCACTCAGGAAGCAGAGGCTGGTGGATCTCTGTGAGTTCTAGGCCAGCATGGTCTACACAGAGAGACCCTATCTCAAAAAAAAAAAATTAAGATATGACACATCAAAAATGTAAAATGGGCCTGGGGGTGCAGCTACATTGGTAGTGTCTTGCTGAGCATGTGCAAGGCCCTGGATTCAGTACCCAGCCCCACATAAGAGAGGCATGATGACACAAATCTGTAAGTTCAGCTCTCCTGGGTAGTGCAAGAAAGATCTTAAGTCCAATGTCATCTGTGGTTATACAGTCATGTTAAGGCCAGTTTGGACTACAAGAAACCCTGGAAATATAGAGGTTTTTTAATTTTTATTTTAATCTATGTGCATGAATACATAAAATGTAGGCAAAGCATTCATATATGTATGTCTGTATATGTTTATATGTGTATATACGTGTGTGTGTGTGTGTGTGTGTGCGCGTGTATAGACCATATGTGTGTCTAGTCCCTGGAGCTGAAATTACACAGAGTTGTGAGCTGCCATGTTGGGTGCCAGGAACCAAACCCAGATCCTATGCAGGAGCAGTAAATTCTCTTTAACTGCTGAGCCATCTCCCAGCTCCAAGAGGACTTTTTTTTAATAGTTAATTTTTATTTTATATGCATTGGTGTTTTGCCTGCAAGTGTGTCTGTGTAAGGGTGTGATGGGGTGATGTGAAGCATTCTAAATGTTAATTGATTGGTCCTGCTTGCTGTTTGTTACTTACATTGTCTCTGATTGGTTGAATAAATGCTGAGGGCTGAGATTGGGCAAAGACAGAAATAGGCAGGACTAAGTTGCATGGGATTCTGAAGCAGAGAGGTTGATGGGAAGAAGAAGCCAGGAGCAGGAAGGAGGAGGACACACTCCATGGGGTAGTTTAAAGAAGATCATTCCATGTGGCCATTTTAAATGCAACTTAAATCAAACATGGGCATAACATGGAGAATAGCAGTCCAAAGGGACATAGGTATATATGGGGTCATATTTGGGGAAAATAGAATTATGAGCTAGTTTAAATGGGCTAGGATTGCACAATTCAGGCCAAGGCTTGTTAAAAATCCATGTGATGTTTGTGTGCTCATTTATAATGGTGGGTTAAGGATTAACAGCCACCAATCAATTAACAATAATATAAATACTGTTAAACAATTTAATTAATTATTTCTACAAAGGTGTCAGATCTTGGACTTACAGACAGTTGAGAGCTTCCACGTGGATGCTGGGAATTGAGCCTGGGTCCTCTGGAAGAACAGTCAGTGCTCTTAACCATCCCTAGAGGATCTTTTGAAACTAGTATTTTCACATTTTATTTTTTTCTTTGTGATCAGTGTTGAGTTACAATTACACAATAGCATCTTATAAACATAAGATTTCTGTAGTTAAGTCTTAAGGTAAAGCACAAAGCAGAAGTCTGTAGTTGACATACCAAAACACAAAGGACTCAAAGCACCCTGAGGAAAAGTCACCCAACCACAGAGGACACTGTAGTGCAGACATTAAAGTGGCAGCAGCCCATGAGGACTAAGGAGGAAGAGGCAGCTGGTCTCTGAGTTCAAGGCCAGTCTTGTCTACAAGCAAGTCCCGGGCCAGTCAGGAATACACAGAGAACCCCACAGAGAGGTGGGGGTATGACCTGTAGCAAGATCCCACCTAGCAATAATCAATAAGTGTAAATTGATTAAATTCTTCCTTTGGGGGTCAGAGTGACTGGTGATTGAATGTTTTTTTTGTTTGGTTGGTTTTTGGTTTTTTTTGAGACAGGGTTTCTCTGTGTAACCCTGGCTGTCCTGGACTCACTTTGTAGATCATGCTGGCCTTGAACTCACAGAGATCTGCCTGTTCTGCCTCCAGAGTTCTGGGATTAAAAAGATGTGCCACCAACGCCCAGCTGAATGTATTTTTGTAAAGTCCCAATTATATGTTGCTTAAAAGAAACTTGTTTCGGCAACGGCCTATTAGAGAGAAACATATCTGAGGAGTGTACAGTGGGATTATAGAGTGATAACATTTTTTTTTTTTTTGGTTTTTCGAGACAGGGTTTCTCTGTTTAACAGCTCTGGCTGTCCTGGACTCGCTTTGTAGACCAGGCTGGCCTCGAACTCGCAAAGATCCGCCTGCCTCTGCCTCCCAAGTGCTGGGATTAAAGGCGTGCGCCACCACCGCCCGGCTTAGAGTGATAACATTTTAAATGCAACTTAAATCAATCTTTTAAAACATTTTAAACAGAGTGTGGTGGTGCACACCTTTAATTCCAGCACTCTGGAATCAGAGACAGGTGGATCTCTGTGAGTTCGAGGCCAACCTGCTCTACAAAGTGAGTCCCGGACAGTCAGGGCTACACAGAGAAACCCTGTCTTGAAAAAAAAACAAAAACAAATAAACAAAAGAACAACAACAAAAAACCATTTTAAACCTTTTGAAAGACTATGACAAACTATTTTGAAATTTAAAATATGGCCATTTTGCCAGGTGGTGGTGGCACATACCTTTAATCCCAGCACTTGGGAGGCAGAGATAGGTGGATCTCTGAGTTTAAGGCCAGCCTGGTCTACAGAGCAAGTTCCAGGACAGTCAGGACTACATAGAGAAAAACCCTGTCTTGAAAATCAAAACAAAACAAAATAAAAGGTGGCCATTTCAGCCAGGCGTGGTAGCACACAACTTTAATCCCAGCACTCAGGAGGCAGAGGCAGGCGGATTTCTGTGAGTTTGAGGCCAGCCTGGTTTACAAAGCGAGTCCAGGACAGTCAGGGATACACAGAGAAACCCTGTCTCGAAAAACCAAAAAAAAAAAAAGGTGGCCATTTTAATTTAATGCATCTACCATCTTACCTGGTTCTCTCTCAAATCTCTCTTCCTCTTCAGACAAAGCTACCCTAAAATAAAAACCAGAAAGTACAGAGACTTTGGTTAAATTACATTTGAGGTTCATAGTCCCCCCATTTCACATAATTAAAATTTTAATTCAGAAGCTAGCACATAGCTCAGTGGTAGAACATTTATTTAACATGTGTGAGGTCACAGGTTCTATCCCCAGCAACACAAAAAAATTAATCCAGGAGGTACATAAAATACTTATTTAGTAGATCAAGTCTGAAACAGACTATGTTCTATTTTTATAGATCTTCACAGACTATAAAAACCCTTATTCTTACTGGATGTGGTGGCACATGCCTTTAATCCCAGCACTCAGGAGGCAGAGGCAGGTGATCTGTGAGCTCAAGGCCAGCCTGGTCTACAGAGTGAATCTACAAAGGGTTACACAAAGAAACCTTATCTCCAAAACCAAACCAAACCAAACCAAACACAACCAAAGAAAACCAAACCAAAACCTTATTCTTACTTTCATTTTGTTGTTGTTGATGTTTTTGTTTTGTTTTGTTTTGGAGACAAGGTTTCTCTGTGTAGCCCTGGCTGCCCTGGAACTCACTCTATAGAGCAGAGATCCACCTGCATCTGTCTCACAAGTGCTGGGATTAAAGACATGAACCACCATGTGCAGCCTGAAGGCTGTTTTTTCTTTTTCTTTTTTTTTTTTTTTTAGACAGGGTTTCTCTGTGTAGCTCTGGCTGTCCTGGACTCGCTTTGTAGACCAGGCTAGCCTCGAACTCACAACAATTTGCCACCATGCCTGGCTTGAAGGCTGTTTTAATATGTTTTTAAAGACATTTAAAGACCAATACAGCATTAATTTTTAAAAAACACACAAAAAATAAACAGAGTAAATAGACTTAGGATTTGAAATGAAATTTCCAGTGATAGTTAAAGTATATGATATTTTTAAACAACTTATCTCACTCATGACTTTAAATGTCAACATAATACTAAGGTAAGTTTAATTTATACACTTCATAATACAAACATTTAGTTTGGATTTCCCATAGAGAAATAATAGGTTTGGGATCACTATTATGGAACAGAACCTGTCACTACTTGGGTGTTAGCGTTTGTGGCGGTTAAGTCAGTTTTAAGACAGAGGTGAAGCAGCGGAAGAGCACGTGCAGGCCTTGGGGGGGGGGGGGTCCCAGCCTCCTCTGAGATTCTAATAGCCCTGCGCCCGGACTGCCTGCTCTCGCTGTCCCTGCCAGGCACCCTACACTGCTCAGTACTTACTACGAAGTGCATTCTTCCTCAGGACATTACCACAGTGGACAGGTATTTTTGTCATCTCCTTTGCCTACCATGTTGACAGGAGGAAAAGCATAGCAAATGTTTGTGTTGTTTAGAGAAATGGCATGGAGTAAGCATTCAGTGAGCCAGAGGAGAATGCCATGACTATTTTCATGCGTGTCATAGGATGGCATTTGGGGCTCCCACAGCACCAGAGGTAGGTTGGTCTACTTACTTATTGAGGTTTGCAGTAAGACAACTGCCTTCCATTTGTTCTTTGTGGTCTGCAGTGAGGTTGCCTGGAGTGTCTTGTAGTCGCTAAGGATATGAAATTTAATGTTAAGTAAACTGAAAAAAATCTATTTCTTTCTTTTCTTTTTCTTTTTTTTTTTTTTTTTTTTTTTGGTTTTTCCAGACAGGGTTTCTCTGTGCAACAGACCTGGCTGTCCTGGAACTCACTCTGTAGACCAGGCTGGCCTTGAACTCACAGAGATACAACTGTCTCTGCCTCCCCAGTGCTGGGATTAAAGGCGTGTGCTACCACACCCAGCTAAATCTATTTCTTTTTACAATCAAAAGGAGAATAAAAACTTCTGGCAAGGGCTGGAGAGATGGCTCAGTGGTTAAGAGCACAGGCTGCTATTCCAGAGGTCCTGAGTTCAATTCCCAGCAACCACATGGTGGCTCATAACCATCTATATTGAGATCTGGTGCCCTCTTCTGACCTATAAGGGTACATGCAGACAGAACACTGTATATATAATAAATAAAATATTTAAAAAAAAAAAACTTCTGGCAATAGAAATAGAAACAGTTCTGAGTGGAGAGTGAGGACTGTGGGAATGTGGGTTGGTGTAATTTTCACTGAGCCTCAGGCACACAATTTTTCATCATGGCTGCCTGTGGAACCATACATACTGTGAAAAGCCTTGAAAAAGTTAGCAACTTGTGATAGGTCCAGAGAAAACACACTGCATTGCCAGCTTCCACTGAGTCCTCCTCACATAGCTAAAGATGACTCTGAGTAGAGATTAGGCACTGAGTTTGCCTACATACATAGCGCACTATTCCCGGGGCAGCGCAGCTTTAATCAAGGGCAGCTTTGGGGCTGAAAGATGTTATCTTGCAAAATGACTTAAAAGATCCACACAGAGTGTTCCACGCTAGGCAGGGCCACAGTGAAACCCTGTCTCAAAAAAGACTTAAAAGGAAACTGAAGAGATGACCCAGCAGTTTAAAGTATGACCTGTTCTTCCAGAAAGCCTGAGTTCAATTCCCAGCAACCACATCAGGCAGCTCACAACCACCTATAACTCCAGTTCCGGCTACTTCAAAGTTTTTTAAGATGACTTTAAAAAAATCCACCACAGACACTTCACCCTCATGAAGAAAGAATGGTAAGTTAAGAGCTGGAGAGGTGGCTCAGCGGTCAAGAGCACTGGGTGCTCTTCCAAAGGACCCGGGTTCAAGTCCCAGCACCCACATGACAGTTCACAGCTGTCTGCAATTGCCAGGCGTGGTGGCACACGCCTTTAATGCCAGCACTTGGGAGGCAGAGGCAGGTGGATCTCTGTGAGTTTGAGGCCAGCCTGGTCTACAGAGTGAGTCCAGGACAGCAGAGCTACACAGAGAAACCCTGTCTTGGGGGAAAAAAAAAAAGAATGGTAAGTTAAAAGGCACTTTTAACGCTAACCCGTCAGAACTGAAGAAATGACTATGTTGAATAAGCCACATGCAGAGGTATGACTGGATGCTTTGTAAACAAGGAGAAACTATAATCACAGTGAGCACACTTCTCATATGTACATGCTACAGAAAAAGTTGCTCTTACGTTAGTCTCTGTGGCTGCATGCCCATGTCAGAGCCATGCTGGGTGGTCTAGGCATCATGACCCACATGGGTGACATCAGGGTAAAGGCAAAAAGGAAATTTGTCTGAAACTTCTAAAATTGCTAGGTGGAGGGCTGGAGAGATGGCTCAGAGGTTAAGAGCACTCACTGCTCTTCCTGAAGTCCTGAGTTCAATTCCCAGCAACCACTTGGTGGCTCACAACCATCCACAATGAGATCTGGTGCCCTCTTCTGTCCTGAAGGCATACATGCAGACAGAACACTGTGTATATAATAAATAAATGAAATGATCTCTTTTTAAAAATTGCCAGGTGGGTCGTCTGACCATGATTGAGAATATACAGTTACTTTCCAGCACTTGTTGCTTCTTGTTTTCCTTTCCATAGATTTAGATATCCCCTATGTGTGCATTTAATTTTTTTTATTACTAAACTTTGCTTTCTAGAATTTTTTTTTTTCGAGACAGGGTTTCTCTGTGTAGCTCTGGCTGTCCTGGACTCGCTTTGTAGACCAGGCTGGCCTCGAACTCGCAAAGATCCGCCTGCCTCTGCCTCTCAAGTGCTGGGATTAAAGGCATGCGCCACCACTGCCCGGCTGCTTTCTAGAATTTTTTTGGAAAGGATTTTTGTGTGTGCAGGTGCCCACAGAGCCCGGAGTTGGAGTTATAGGAGTGAGCCACCCAGCATAGGTGTTGGGAACCAACCTTGATTCCCTGCAAGAGCTCGGCTCTGCAACTCTGAGCCACTGTCCCCAGCCACACGTCTGTGCACATACTTTTCTTTTCACTTTCCCACTTCCCACTGCCCTGTCATACGAGTCCCTCAGCCCACAGGAGCCTGTGTATTGTAGTTTTAGTGGCAGTTACTGGAACAAGCACCAATCCTTAGGAGTAGGAGGACATGTTTCCCAGTGTCTCATGAGTTTGAAACTAAGCCCAGCAAAAGACAGTTTCAATGCTGTCACTGGAGTGTGATTCGGCTAAACAAGAGGACCTCGCAAGGGAGACGTACCTTGAGAGTTATGAAGTCGTACGGATAAAAGCCAGCCTCCTGGATCTGGGACATCATTTGAGCTGTTTTCTCCCAGAAACTGAGCAATGTTCTCTGCAGGAAAAGAAAAGGCCACACTGCGGTTCTGCCGTCCCACATCGTTTAGGGCCTGTCTCCTCACTGCCCCAGTGCTCAGCAGCTCGGCCGACTGTCCGGGGATGGGGAGCCAGGAACAACTATCGATCACAGTTCTCCACTGAAGTTAGCGCTGAGTCTGCATGGACATGCGCCTCTCGGTACACGACACACGAACCTACCTACTGAGTGTATGACTATTGCCCTTAATAAGAGAAGAAAACCAATGGGTCCAAATGCCTCGGAATCCAAAATCAGAGGCATCAAAGGCACAAAACACCAATCTCTATAGAAAAAGGGACATATGTGTAATCTTTATGTTAGCATATGTAAGCAGTGTGTGTCATGGAGTGCCTACAGAGATCAGAGAACACCTTGGCAACTGGTTCTCTCAATCAAAGATCAGCAGGCATGATGGCAGCCATCTTTACCTGATGAGCTCTCTCAATGGCAGACAGGTTCTCTCTGTGTAACAGCTCTGGCTGTCCTGGACTTGCTTTGTAGACCAGGCTGGCCTCGAACTCACAGAGATCTGCCTGCCTCTGCCTCCCAAGTGCTGGGATTAAAGGAGTATGCCACCACGCCTGGCAGAACCTTTTTTTTTTTAACCTTAATCTTTTAATTTTAATGTAATCTTTTTAATATTTTGTTTTGCTTTATGAGACAGGGTCCTACAATGTAGCCTTGGCTGGCTTGGAACTTGTTATGTAGACCAAGATGTCCACAGCTCACAGAAATCCACCTGCCTCTGCATCCTGGGTGTTTGGATTAAGGGTGTGCGCCACCATACTTGTCCATAAGTATCTTTTCATTAAAGAACATACTTACTACTAAATTTGGCTTTTCATTAAGGTCTCAAGAAAACTTGGCCCTAAAAGATTCATGTTCCAGGACAAAGGATGCATGGAGAGAACAGAGGAATACAGTTACAGCTGTTTAAACTACAGACATCAGGGTTTTCATTTTCTTTTCTTTTTTCTGTTTTTTTTTTTTTTTTTTTTTTGAGACAGGGTTTCTTTGTGTAACAGAGCCCTGGCTGTACTGAACTCACTCTGTAGACCAGGCTGGACTTGAACTCACAGAGATCTGCCTGCCTCTGCCTCCCGAGTGCTGGGATTAAAGTCGTGCACCACCACCAGGCCACTGCTTTCATTTTCAAGGACAACTTTTCCTGAGTTTTGAATTCCATAGTACCAAACTGAGTTACATACATTGTTTTAAAACAGCAGTGAATAAGCCCCTCCTTTTACTAACTATTCTTTCCTTATTCACATGAGTTTTCTACTTGCTGATTACAAATTCACATTAAAGTCAGCAACTACTACTTGCAAATAGGTAGCATTGGCTGTAGATTATCCACATGTGACTTGAGGGAGGGCAGCAGAAGTGCAGGTGAGATCTATGAGGTTAAATGTGTATAGGATGCAAGCCTGGCAGAATGAAAGGAATGTGGCCAAGTTTTGGCAAACTTGAGTTTTTAAGCCCAAATTACCATTTACTTATTCATTGCTTCACAAGCAGGTTTTCAAACTTTTTGGACCACGGTATTCTTTTTGCTTTTTTGTTTAGATTGGGGACTGAGACTACACTTGAATTCTCAATCCTCCTGCCTCTGCCCCTGGAGTGCTGGGATTACCTACATAAACCCCTACACCTGACTGGACCCACAGTTATCACTGCTTCCAACAAAAGTTTATGTAACCAAAGTTAATGTATCTTGACTTTTACCTCCTCACCAATGTCACCATTCCCTTCTTTTTTTCTTTTTGTTTTTTGTTTGTTTTGCTTTTTTCTTTTTGAGACAGGGTTTCTCTGTGTAGACCTGGTTATCCTGGAACTCACTCTGCGGACCAGGATAGCCTCGAACTCACAGAGATCTGCCTGCCTCTGCCTCCTGAGTGCTGGGATTTAAGGTGTGTGTCACCATGCCTGGCCCTTACAAACAGTTACGAGCTGTGGGTGCTGGGATTTGAACCTGGGTCCTTTGGAAGAGCAGCCAGTGCTCTTAACCGCTGAGCCATCTCTCCAGCCCCTCTTTGTGGCTTTTCGAGACAGGGTTTCTCTGTGAATCCCTGGCTGTCCTGGACTCACTTTGTAGACCAGGCTGGCCTCAAACTCAGAGATCCATTTGCTTCCGCCTCCAGAGTGCTGGGATTAAAGGCTTGCACAACCACTGTCCAGTTTACGATTCCCCCTTTCAACCTTGGAAGTCCCTAAGTCTTTCACCATGCTATGATTCAAAATAAAATAGTGTGAAACTACAAGATAGACAGTTACTAACTGTCTCTCAGTTAGATCTTTACAGTTCTCTGTCAGAACTTCAACAGTTCAATTAGAGCAGTCAATGAAAGCTGACCAATGATATAAGTTTTCTTGCACCCATTGGACAACTTTCAAAAAGAACTTTCACCTCTCATTTTTACTGCAAGGACATGCTGGCCATGGGGTGGCTACCTGGTAGGTAGTGAGTGATTGAGATAACATGTTGCATCGACTAGCTCCAAGCAAGTCCACTTTCTGACAGACATCCATCTTTAACTTGTCAAAAGAACTTTTGCTACTTCTCACTTGGATCTGTATCTGCAATCACAAAACATCATGTCCATCATAATCAACACCAAAGATGAAGATCTAATGGGTCTGGAATAAACTATTTTTTGACACATGGAATTAAGACGGTTCCTTTTCTCTGCATCATTGTTATCCATGGTTAACGATGGAGACTTTAGCTATTTTTGATAACTGTAGTAGAGTCTTCAGCTTTTGTCGTTGTTGTTTTACTCAACAAGGTTTCTCTGTGTAGCCCTGGCTGTCCTAGACTCACTCTGTAGACCAGGCTAGCTTTGAACTCACAGAGATCTGCCTGCCTCTGCCTCCTAAGTGCTAGGATTAAAGGCATGCACCACCAAGCCCGACAATTACAGATAGCTGTGCTCTGCCATGTGGGTGCTGGGATTTGAACCCGGGTCCTTTGGAAGAACAGCTGCTGCTCTTAACCACTGAGCCATCTCTCCAGCCCTAGAGTCTTTCTTATAGCCATCTCTTTTTAAAGCATTTATTTATATGCAGCAGGGGACATAGAGGTTAGTGTGTGTGGAAGTCAGAGAACAACATGTGAGAGTCGGTTCTCTCCTTTCACCATATGAATTCTGAGGATGAAATTTAAGTCGTCAGGCTTAGTGGGGAGTGCCCTTACCCTCTGAGCACTCCCACAGTAACTCCAATAGCTATCCTGTAAGGTGAGAAAATCTGAGATGAAAATGAAAATGACATAGTTAAGAAGAAAAAAGTATCCCAGATAAAAAAGCAAGTATCTGAAATGTTTAGAATTATGTACAGTATTTATCTAAAAGAAGCAAAAGATGGAAGAGCTGAGGAGATGGCTCAGGGGGCAAAGGTGCTTGTCACCAAGACTGGTGACCCGAGTTTGATCCGTGGAACCCACTTGTGAAGGAGGGACCCAACACACAGAACTTGTCCTCTGTCAGTCACATGTATTCATGTGCTCACACACACAAAGCATATGAATAAATGTAATAAAAAAAATTTAACCAGGTGGGGGTGCCGCATGCCTTTAACCCCAGCACTTGGGAGGCAGAGGCAGGCGGATCTCTGTGAGTTCGAAGCCAGCCTGGTCTACAAAGTGAGTCCAGGACAGCTAAGGATACACAGAGAAACCTTGTCTCGAAAAACAAAAACAAAAAACAAACAAACAAACAAAAATTTTAGCCAGGTGGGGGTGCCGCATGCCTTTAATCCCAGCACTTGAAAGGGAGAGGCAGGTGGATATCTGTGAGTTCGAGGCCAGCCAGGGATACACAGAGAAACCCTGTCTCAAACAAACAAACAAACAAACAAACAAACAAACAGTTAAGAGGTGCATATTCTAGAGGTATGTATACATCTCACAAAAATAAATACAATGTAATACAAATTTTAGAGGAATAAATAGGGCACATAGTCAAATGTTGGGAGGCAAGTAGTCCAGGACCAGGGGAAGGTTGTGGACAAAGAGACAGGTAGATCCCTTGGGTCGGGAAGGGGAGGGTGCGGAGCACAGGAAGAAAGTGTAAGAAGGCTGTGTGGGATGAGAGACCAGACCTCACAGGAGTTCTGAAAAGGACCAGATAGAAATATGGTTTGTTTTTGCTTTTTTTTTTTTTTTTTTTTTTTTTTGAGACAGGGTTTCTCTGTGTAATAGCCCTGGCTGTCCTGGACTCACTTTGTAGTCCAGGCTGGCCTCAAACTCACAGAGATCCACCTGCCTCTGCCTCCCAAGTGCTGGGATTAAAGGTGTGTGCCACCACCGCCCGGCAGTGAATGAATTTTAATACCCGTATATGGTAAATTGTAGGTATGTACATATCTTTATATGTAAACACTCTACCAGTGAGCTACATCTTCATCCCTAGGAGATATAATTTACAATGAATTTGTTTATCAAAAATATATTTACAAGGTATGAGTTACTGTAGCAGAATGCAAAATTTAATAACCTCCACTTTTTCTTAGAACTAATAATCATTTTCACATGATTTTTGCTTCAGCAATCACATATATTTCCCAATAGTAATAAACTATTATCTATCTGTACATAAATTCCAAAATTCTAGGTAAGCAACATTTAAAATGTGATTAGAGACAGATGGAGTGAGATGCCATTCAAAGAGTACGTCTGCTGAAGTATCTAAGCAACCAAGTATTCAGAGTCTAGAGCTGGGAGCAGTGGTGTGCACGGTAACCCCAGCTCTTAGGAACTCAGGCAGGAACATGCACTACTGCCCAGCCTGGGCTATACAGTGAGACCCTAAGCTGTTTTGTTTTTTAAGACTAATATTTTATTATCACTGTTAAATTATTCTGTATTATTCTCTATGTTTGTGTCAAGAAAAAGGAGGAGCTGGAGACATGGCTCAGCGGTTCAGAGCACTGGCTGCTCTGCTCTTCCAGAGCTCCTAGGTTCAATTCCCAACAAGAACATGGCAGCTCACAACTGTCTATAATGGGATCCAGTGCCCTCTTCTAGCATGCAGACATTAATGTACCCATATTCATAAAAGACACAAACCAGCTTAGAGAAAGGAGAAGGATACATTTGTTACTTTTCTAAACTTTTCCATTTGTTTCGAGGTGTCAGGGTCAAGCTCCTGTGAGGCGTCTTTCATCCACAGCAGGGCCCCTCTGTACTCTGTGCGAGCTCGCTCCATGCGGTTAACGGTCACCAATGTGTCAGAGATGGCCCGCTGGCTGAACGTTGCTACCTCTTGCTTAAGACGAGACAAGGGAGTACACAAGGCCAATCTAATAGCAGAGAGGTAAAGATCAGAGGGTGGTTATCCATAAATGCACATCTAGACACATTGGAACATGTATTTACCATGTACACAAGTCACAAATAGGAAATTCTTGACATGCCTTGAAGATTTAGAAAGCATACTCTGAGCTACTAGGAAAGGTGTTTCTACAGGCCATCCCTTTTAACTTCAGGAAACATCTTTAGATGTTGATTCAGATAGAAATAACTCACCAGGCACATCTACCACCTAGGAAAGAGTTCTGAGGCAACAAAGGGCCTGTGTTCCTAAATCACAGTGTAAGTTACAGTTGGCAAGCGTAGGGAAAACTTGGGTTCAAAAGATTAGATAAAAATGTTAGGGAAGCTAATGAGGATGTGTTCTTAGCAGCTGAGGACAGAAAACCAGGTATTTAAGGAGCACAACTCAAATCCAGCTCCAAGGCTGCTTTTGATACAGCACACTAGAGGGCCTGGACCCTCTGAGTCAATTCCTTAAGAAGGAGTTCTGCACTAATATGGCACCACAGAATAAAGACATCACAGTGCACATCCAATAAGGTCAGTTTTCTCATTTTTTTCTGTAATACAAGGATTTGAGTTATATTTACAATATATATACACAGGTTATATTGAGTTATATTTACAATACACACACATACACAGGATGGTCTTTATAGCATATATCTTTATGCTAAACACTGTGAGATAAGTAGAAAGTATATAATTAAGAAAGAAAAACAATGAGGCTGGGCATGGGAGTATAAGCCTTTAATCCCAGCATCCCAATACAGGGAAAGGCAGAGGCAGGTGAATATGAGTTTAAGGAAATCCTGGGCTACATAGTAACCTTCCAAAAATAAAAATTCCATTTAAAAAGAAAAGTTTCTATTTAATAGCTTTATAGTGTCAAAACAGTGAGTGATTGGAGGAGGTGCGGCTCAAAGGTAGAGGACCCACTAGGACCCATGAGGCCTGGCTTGCCAGCATCACAGAAGAAGGGAAACAGAAAACAAATAGAAACATTTTAAATATAAATCATTCTGTGATTCTACTGTAGTAAACCATTTGAGAAATAGAAATATAGTCCTAATCACCATTTTTAGGAATTAGGCAATCAAGGACATCAATTTTTTTTTTTTGGTTTTTCGAGACAGGGTTTCTCTGTTTAACAGCTCTGGTTGTCCTGGACTCGCTTTGTAGACCAGGCTGGCCTCGAACTTGCAAAGATCCGCCTGCCTCTGCCTCCCAAGTGCTGGGATTAAAGGCGTGCGCCACCACCGCCCGGCTAAGGACATCAATTTTTAAGAAATTCTTTTGAATGCAAATGAGCAATTAAAAATGAATAATTAAATGAATAATCAAAATAAAAATTATATCCCCAAACACATTTCTCTTGAAACACGTTTCACTGCCTTATTAGAATAGGCAGTGGCGTTTTTTTTCCTAAACATTCGAACTCAGCACACGCGGCAGCAGAATCACGTGACCACGGGTCAACGGCTGATGGAAAGCCCTGGAGAACCTTTGCTTCGCTGAAGAACAGAGCGCCTTGCCGGCTGCGTCCATCATTTTGCCAGCTTGAGTTGCATCCCGTTCTGCTTGCAGCTTTAAAAAGAGCCCGAGTTCATTTTCTTCCTCTGATACAACTAGAGAAAAAAATTACAGTTAATTGTTTCATTTCACCATTTGCTTAAAACACATAGTAGGCAGGAGTCATGACTACAGGTGAAGGTCCTTCCAACAAACCTGACACCTGAGTTCAATCCTTGGGACCCACATGTGAAAGCAGAGAACTCACCCTACAGGTTGTCCTCTGACCTCCACACATGTTCTATGGCATTTGGGCACACACACACACACACACAAATGCAATTTAAAATTTAAATACACAGTTGACACGCTGAAATTCTCACTATAGCTCTCTACTAAGAACTCCAAGGGGAAGAAAAATTCTCACATGTGAGTCTCTTGCCCACTGTGGAGAGGCTGACTTTGACAGTCTGGAATGCACTGTTTTGCAAGCTCCCAGCTAGTTTAGATGCTGAGTCAGCAGAACTTCCTTCTGGAAAACTGAGTATTAGTGACAAGAGACAAACCCACAAATGAGTCAAACCATAAAAATTGTCGTCTGGTGCAACGAGACCCAGCACGGACCACAGAGAGGTGGTTCAGAGTATGCTTCCATGTGTGAGAAGAAAATGAGGAAAAACAAAGAGACTGACTAACTTGCCTCCTTTCATATCTGTCATATGTAGCTAAAAACACAAAACAAAACAAGTAGGGCTTGGGTAAGAGTAGGTGGAGCTCAGAACATGTTCTCCACAAGTGTGAGAGGCCCCATGTACACACAGAAGTAAGATTAGGTTTTTTCTGTTTGTTTTGCTTTTTTGCTTATTTTCTGAGACAGGGTCTTAGTATGCATAGGTCAGCTTGACTCCCTGTGTAGCCCAGGTTGGAGGTCACACCATGAACCTCCTGCCTCAGTCTCTCAAGTGCTAGGATACACACACATACCATTACTCCTGTCTGGCATGTCATTTCTATTTAGTTACTCTAGCAATTCACTCTTTTTTTTTTCCCTTGGAGACAGGGTCTCTTTACAGAGTCCTGGGCTGTCCTGGAACTCATTCTGTAGACCAGGCTGGCCTGGAATTCACAGAGATCTGCCTGCCTCTGTTTTTTGAGTGTGGGGATTAAAGTCACGTGCCAGCATACCTAGCCCGGAATCCATTCTTAGTGTACTTTACAAATGTGTCAGACTTGCCGGGCGGTGGTGGCGCACGCCTTTAATCCCAGCACTTGGGAGGCAGAGGCAGGTGGATCTTTGTGAGTTCGAGGCCAGCCTGGTCTACAAAGCGAGTCCAGGACAGCCAGAGATATTCAGAGAAACCCTGTCTCGAAAAACCAAAAAAAAACAAAAAAAACAAAACAAATGTGTCAGATTAGAATTAAACCACAAAGCAAAATATCGTTCCTCTATCACAGACTGGTTTCGAGGAATGCCAATCTGGTTCCTACCTCATAACTTCTAAACCAAATAGATATGGAGGGAAAGGTTGGACATGCTCCACCTGAGTTAAAGGGAACATGAAGCGACAACAAAGGTCGTGCCTACTTTCACCTTAGCCACAGAGAAAAAACTGAGGTTGAAAACTGAAAGGGGTTTTCCCTGTGTTCAAGATGTGGAGGTGGGGATTTCCCCAGGTGGTAGCAGTCGCAGCAGAACTGGCCATTCATATCACAGGAACCAAAATTCATCTCTGTAAATCGAATCTAGAGACAGTTGGAGGAACTTTCCCCTGCTGTGTGGCCAACCTGGTGATGGCCACAGTTAAGAAAGACAAACCAGGCCGGGCGTGGCAGCGCATGCCTTCAATCCCAGCACTTGGGAGGCAGAGGCAGGCAGATCTCTGTGAGTTCAAGGCCAGCCTGGTCTACAGAGCAAGTGCAAGACACTCAGGGATACACAGAGAAACCGTGTCTCAAAAAACAAGAAAAAAAAAAAAAGGCAAACCAGAGCCAAGAGAAAAGCTCCACTCAGCAGCAGTAATTTGGCTCATAAGGAAGGAAAGATGGGGCATGTCTTTAGTTTAAAGACAATGCAGGGAACATAGTAAGCAAGTTGATATGATATGAAAGGTTTGTCACCACAGGTCTAGCTGCAAAGGAGTGTACAGACTGGTGGCCCAGAATTGCATCTGTGGTGGTCTGAATGAAAATGCTTCCCATTTTGTCCTCACCACCATTGGTCGACAGGAGATCTGGCCCAGATGGGGTCACAAGAGCAAGAGAGCTGTTCCTGCCCCTCATGTGCTGCAGCACTCAGGAGAGCAAGCCCTGTACTTTTCCATAGTAGAACTGGCCCTGCAAGTGGAGTTTGCAGGTCCAGAACCAGGGCTTTGAGTTGGCCCACCCCAACATCTACCCCATGGATGAACTGCTGGAGTGCAAGAAGAGGCCAGTTCCACAACCCAGGACTGCAGGATCTCCATGACACAGGACAGTTACAGCATATCTGAGAGGAGTTCCAGTGAGGTTCTAGTACTGATGGAGTAGTGGAAACCAGGGCCCTCGTACCAGACCAAGGAGTCATTTTAATGAACATTTGCAAGCAGAATGTGTGGACAAAGGGGAATATTGTGGGACATGCTGAGATATACTGCAGCTTCCACAATGAGCTGTTATTTTTTATGCTGGGACAGACTGCAAGAGTGGAGGGTGGGTCTGGGGGGGGTGAGAGATAGGAGGGAACAGGGTGCATGATGTGAAATTCACAAAATAAAAATTTTTTCAATAAAAAATAAGAAAAAATAATAAAAGAAAATTCTCCCCCAGCTCTGGAGGTGTAGCCTTGTTGGGAGTAGGCATGGCCCTACTGAAGGAAGTGTGTCACTGGGGGTGGGCTTTGAGGTTTCAAAAGCTCAAGCCAGGCCTAGCAGCTGTCTCTTTCTTTTTTCTTGTGGGTTTTTTTTTTTTTAATTTTTTTTTTAAATTTTTTTTTTTTTTTTTTGGTTTTTCGAGACAGGGTTTCTCTGAATATCTCTGGCTGTCCTGGACTCGAACTCACAAAGATCCGCCTGCCTCTGCCTCCCAAGTGCTGGGATTAAAGGCGTGCGCCACCACTGCCCGGCTTTCTTGTGGTTTTTTGAAATAGGGTTTCTTTGTGTAGCAGAGCCCTGGCTGTTCTCGACTTGTTTTGTAGACCAGGCTGGCCTAGAACTCACAGAGACCTGCCTGCTCTGCCTCCCTGGTGGGGGTATCAAAGGCGTGCGCCCCCACCCCACCCCCCCACCTCCCCACCCCCGCTCTCTATCTCTTCCTGCTGCCTGTGGATCCAGATGCAGAACTCTCAGCTATCTCTCTAGCACAGTGTCTGCTTGCAATGCCACCATGCTTCCCACCAGGACAATAACTGATTTAACCTTTGAATTGTAAGCCTGACTCAATTAAATGTTTTCCTTTAAAAGAGCTGTTCTGTCCATGGTGTCATTTCACAGCAGTAAAACGCCTAGGACAGCATCCAACACAGATAGCACAGCTTTAGTCTCCAAGTGTATTTGTAAAATATAATACCCATTTAATTCTATCTATCTATCTATCTATCTATCTATCTATCTATCTATCTATCTATCATCTATCTATCTATCTAGGTTTTTAAGGCAGGGTTTCTCTGTGTAACAGTACTGGCTGTCCTGGACTCACTCTGTAGACCAGGCTGTCCTTGAACTCACAGAGATCTGCCTGCCACTACCTCCCAAGTGCTGGGATTAAAGGCGGATGATACCATGCCAGGCTATAATACCCATTTAAAAGTAAAAACAAAGCAACAAAAACTGAAAGAGAAGTCGGAGATTTCCCGAGACAGCAGTAGGGCCCTGCCCTCTTCCCCTGTAAGCCCCTCTTCCCTCTGCTCCTCCCTGCTGTCCACAGGTGACAGCAGAGCATGATGATGGAATGAGGGAGTGTTGTCACCTTTATGTCACCTTTAATAAACCATGCACCGTGTTATGAGGAACTAACAGGATCCAGAAAAGACGGGTCTGGGGAATTGAGCCCTGGTAAAGTACTGCTGCTAAGTCACAAACTCAAAGTTTTAAATTTCCTTTGCTTGTCTTCTAAATATAGACTTAAAAGTGCTTCTCACTATGCTGAAAACATCTCTGTACAAGCTATATACCCAGCCCTGGAGAGAGGAAAGACTGTCAATGCTTTTAACCCATAATCATTCTGTTTGTGTCCCCAAACTTTTACAATGACTCAAAGGTATGAGTCAGGCTGGAGAGATGGCTCAGAAGTTAAGAGCACCAGCTGTTCTTCCAGAGGTGCTGAGTTCGATTCCCAGCAACCACATGGTGGGTCATAACCATCCAAAATGAGATCTGGTGCCTTCTTCTGGCCTGCAGGCATGCATGCAGACAGAACACTGTATACAAAACAAATAAATACATAAATAAATAAAATCTTTAAAAGAAAGGTATGAGTCTACTGCTTTTTCTACAATGTGGATTTCAATATAGATTACAAACAGTGGTAATCCCAAATCAATATGCCCAAAACTTTTATCTCTTTTTATAAACTTAAAATTTGCTTATAAGCTTTCGGGGATTGTGAGACTGGGCATGAGATTTGGATCTACTGCTCACAGGTCAAAATGACTCCAGATAAGAACTCCTGTCAATCCACAGCCTGAACTTTCCCGCCTACTGCCTACCCCTGAGGGTGGGCTCCCCCCTTCTCCTGGTCTTGGGACTTCTCCCTTCCCCCAACTACCAGGACCACACGCCAGGAGGCTTCAAGTGTAGATATTTGATAAAAATTTCCCCTGAACTCCCCAAGTTTTCCTTCTGTCCTAGTCTGTACCTGTCCCAGCAGATTTACAACAAATTGAAGACTGTCTCAAGTGCACCTTCAGAACCTGCATCCTGGATGATCCAAAGCAGCCTGCATTTCCCGAGCCCGGGGTGGTCCAGCAGAACCCAGGCAGCCAGTAAAACATGCCTCCCAACCTGTACTTCCCCTCTCCTTTCCCATCCTTTGACCAACAGTCTAGCCATCCTGGGCCCGAACAACAACAGCAACAATAACAACAATGGTCCAATTTCAGCTCCATAGTAGTTACAAAGATTATTTGGTTCCTTATCATCAACAAAAGGCTGGAATGGCAGGTCTCAAAGAAACCCAGGACAAATGGCTGAGGTGCCTATTAACATATCAAAGAACACCCTGGCCAGCTCACCCAGCAATTCTCACACTGCCTTGTCCTAAACCTCCTCCCCTAGCTTTTTTTTTTTTTTAACATTTAGTATCTTCCTAAATCGTTCTCCATTTTATTTTTAATTTTAAAGATTTATTTAAAATGTATACAGTATTCTGTCTGCATGTATGCCTACAGGCCAGAAGAGGGCACCAGATCTCATTGTAGATGGTTATGAGCCACCATGTGGTTGCTGAGAATTGAACACAGGACCTCTGGAAGAGCAGCCAGTGATCTTAACCTCTGAGCCATCTCACCAGTTGCTCCCCCCCCCAGCTTCATTTCCTATATAACTCAGTCAATTTGGTCTCTTGCTTCTTCTCTTAGCCACACTCCTGGACCTCTCTCCTCTTCCCTCTGTCTTCTCTTCCTCTTTCACCCCCCCCCTCACCCCACCCCTCACCCCACCATGGACTAGTTCAGTCTAGACTCTTCCAGATGCCTCTGGCTGTGCTCTCCCTCATATCTACAATAAAAACCTTCTCAACTAAACCTAGGAGCAGTCATGTCCTCAATTTCACTCAAGAATCATGTTAATTTGACCGGGTGTGGTGGCGCACGCCTTTAATCCCAGCACTCGGGAGGCAGAGGCAGGCGGATCTCTGTGAGTTCAAGGCCAGCCTGGTCTACAAAGCGAGTCCAGGACAGCCAGAGCTGTTAAACAGAGAAACCCTGTCTCGAAAAACCAAAAAAAAAAAAAAAAAAAAAAAGAATCATGTTAATTTAATATTCTGATCACAAGAGATGTGCATTTTCTTTGGCTCATAACTTTAATATTAGGAGAATCTTCATTTCTGTGTGAGGGTATTTAGAGCTCACTGGAAACATGGAACAAATCCTCGCTGAGTCTTACCTTTACTGATTCTGAAGGGCAGGTGAGGATCAATCTGGGCTGCTTTTGTGAGGGACCTGCCTGCCAGCATGAACAGATATACCACCGGGTGATTGCTTAACGGAGTATGTTCGGTGACACAGCAAGTGCTGAGCTCACACAGCTCAGCATTCAGTCTCCATTTCAAGACGTCCCCAGTGCTGCACTAGCCCAGTCTGTTCGCCTGACAGTATCATCAGAGGAAGACCTATTAGTGTGACAGTCTTCTGGACGCCACATAATGATGTGTCATCTCAGAGAGAAAGTACACAACAAAACCTGCATATATGATCTCTTCCTTATTCTGAAATGCCATGAGGATGCTAAAAGATATAGTGATTCAATGGCAAAATTAAAGGCACACAAATTTGCCAATGTTTCTTGATATTTCCATTTCAGTGGACTGTCATGGTCCAGTGCTCACAGCGGCTTTTTACAACTTGGTAAAGCATTTGTAGCCCTTAGTAATCAGGTCTCAAATTTCCTTTGCTCTCTATCCTTATCAGATCCCAGCACAACGGCTCAGTGGGTAATGCACTTGCCACCAAGCCTGATGACCTGATTTCAGTCCCCAGAGTCCACATGGTGGAAAGAAAGAGTTGGTTCCTGCAAGTTGTCCTCTGACCCCCACAAAATGCCCTGGCATGTGCATGCCCCTGGCCCCAGGTTAAAAAAAAAAATTAAAAAGAGAAACATATTCTATGTGTGAAAAGAAAACAAAAGATGAAATATATAGAATGTTGAATATTGTAAGAGCACAGGGGAGGTATAAAGGAGAGAGGGTTTAAATTTAGATATGGGAATCACAAGAAAGCCTCATCAAGAAGATGGCCTTGGACTAAAAACTCAAGGGAAGTTAGGGAGCACATGATGCAGATATGCTTGCTGTGAAAGAGGGTAGCACAATTCAACGGAAGGGGCTTAGGACATGAGATCAGAGAGGTAGCCACATTCAGTAAGCCACTATACATACATACGCATACACACACGTATATATGCTTATATGTACATATATGTATGTGATATATATACACACATATATCTATATATATTATATATAGATATTCTACTATAATTGAAGTGGAAAAAGAAATACAAAGGCTAAGTTCCAACTTGAAGAGGTAAGGGTCATAGAAGAAACACCGAAGGCAGGGTGCTGAGAAGCAACGAGGTGAAGAGGAAAACCAAAGCAGGGTGGGCACATGGAAGCAGAATAAAGGAGGTGAACTGAGGGGGAAGAACTAATCAGCTCTGGGGATGAGAACTGGTCACTGGATTTTCCTTCTTGTGACCTTGACAAAAGGTACATGGAGGAGTGGAAGTAGGATATTCTGAGCGTAAGACAAAGCAGAAGACAGAAGCCTGGTGTAGGGGTATATGCCTGCAATTCTAGCAATCAGGAGGTGAAGGCAGGAGGATTCCAGGCCAGCTTGGGCTACACAGTGAGACTGTCTCAAAACAAAATAGGAAATAGTCTCTTCATGACACACAGACAGCCTTGTCATCTGTTGCTGTGAGAGAAGAAGGAATAAGGTATTGAGTGTAGAGACTGACTGTAGAGGTCAGAGAGGTTGTGAATGATGGGAGCAAACCTAAAGACTCACCAAGAAAACCAGAGAGTGGGAAGTGAGTCTCTGTCAAAGGATTTAATGAACTAAAGAAGTAAAATTAGAAACATTCATATTTTGTGCAAGGGTTGGTGACGCACACCTTTAATCCCAGCACTCGGGAGGCAGAGGCAGACAGATCTCTGTGAGTTCAAGGCCAGCCTGGTCTACAGAGTGAATCCAGGACAGCCACATATACACAGAGAAACCCTGTCTCAAAAAACCTAAAAAAAAAGTCATATTTTGCAATAAAAACTCATGAAATGGTTTGATGAACAAGTACTTTCTCATTAAATGACTCAGTTTTGAAAATGCATACCAGTACTCATTTTAAATGGGAATAATCAGATACCTATGATGTCATACCATTGAGTCTCAGCTGATATCTCTCAACTATCTTCAGAAGTTCATTGCATGTCTCTTGGATGGAGTGAAAAACCTTGGAAAAATAAATTTTATTACGACATTTTAAAGAATAAGTAAGTCAACTTTTAGCACTTCAAAAGCAAAACATTTACATAAAAGTGTCAATTGGTATATTTCATAAATTATGCCCATTTTACTTGGCTGGGCTTTACAGTTAAACATATATTAATTGTTTACTTTATAAACATCATGTCTATTTTCCTGGGATATACTTCAGGCTTAGTCATATTACTGATATAGCACATTTAAATTTTCTCTGTGAATGCTGGGGAAAAGGGGATAAATGTGTGGAATTTATCTACAGAATTTGTTCTCCCCTCAGTTCCCAAGTATCTAAACACTAGAAAATTATGTTCATTATAAAGCTTATCAAATATTGCCAACAACACATGAAAAGAGAAAATTTTAGACACAGTTGATTCTCAATATGGCTTTTACTAATATTAGTCAAATCAAAACACCCCAATAAGTTTATTATAAAAATTATATATTAGAGCTGGGTGTGGTGGCGCATGCCTTTAATCCCAGCACTCAGGAGGCAGAGGCAGGAGGATCTCTGTGAGTTCGAGGCCAGCCTGGTCTACAGAGTGAGTTCTAGGACAGCCAGGGCTACACAGAGAAACCCTGTCTCCAAAAAATTAAAAAATAATATATTAAGCAGGTATGGAGCCAGCAAGAAAGATGGAGCCAGCAAGACTGTGAGTTCAAAGCGGCCTACACTTTGGTCAAATGTAGTTACCACATGCAAATCAAAGCTTATAATAATTTTTTGGTTCTGTTTTGAGACAGGATGATCACAATGTAGTGTAAAATTTAAAAAGTGCCAAGGATTCTGAAAGGTTTCACCACAAAGAAATGACAAAAGTTTGAGATGTGTTTAACCTCACTTAAAATTATATAATTATAAATCATATATACTGAAGGGGTGTGTGTGTGTGTGTGTGTGTGTGTGTGTGTGTGTGTGTGTGTGTGTTGAAAGTTTCATGGTATTCCATTTTAAAAAAATATTTAAGCTGGGCGTGGTGGTGCACACCTTTAACCCCAGCACTCAGGAGGCAGAGGCAGGCGGATCTCTGAGTTTGAGGCCAGCCTGGTCTATAAGATGAGACCAGGATAGTCAGAGCTACAGAGAGAAACCCTGTCTCTAAGAAAAACAAAAAGCAGGATGAGGAAGCTTCGTGCACTCATCAGCCCTCCTCCTGGCCTCTGCATCAGCTCCTGCCTGAACATCCCACCTGCCCTGTTTGGGTTCCTGTCCTGACTTCTTTCCGTGACGGACTATAGATGTGGAAGCGTAAGCCAAATAAATTCCCCCCCCCCCACCACTTGCTTTCAGTCACCGTGTTTCATCATAGCAACAGTCACCCTGACTAAGTCAGCCCTTAAACTTCTTGATGTAAAGGTTTGCTACAGTCCCCTTTCAAGTCCTCAACAAATGACAAGCTCCATGCAGTCAATACATAGTCTTCACATGTACCTCAAGTTTAGCATCCACTTCTGCATCAGACGCAACCACATGCTCATCCTCCTTTTTCCCCGTTGCTTTCATAAAGACCTGTTTAGTTTTCCAGTATTTCTTCTGCATTCTGCTCACTACTGACTGGTTATCTTCTGGTCTGAGTTGCCCAAAGGAATCCATGGAGTAACTAAAACAGACTAAAATTAAGCTTCTTTTAAAAACTTACCAATAGATTACAAAATATATATATTTTAAAACTTACATTAAATATCTAAGTAGCATGTCAGGATTTAATTGGCAAACCAAAATGATATTAAAAATAAACATGATAGTGCTTGCTTTATATGATCTAGGTTTATTTTATAGCTACAACCAGAGAAAGAAGAGATAAAAGATTAATATCACTTATATTTTGGTTATGAAGCAAAGGTAATAAAATTGTTAAAAATTCTATAATTATGGCTGGAAATAACTCTATTTGGTCATTGGTAAACATATCAGTATATTAATCTCTCTAATTTTTTATTTTGTAGTAGACTGAAAAATGAAGAAATTTATATACACACATTTACATATTACTATCACCTCTTTACAAAACTGTTCTGTACTTATTGTTATATTAGATAAATATAATTGAATAGACATGTTTAGATATGTAAAGATTCAGATAAATGCAATATTTTAATATTCAATAAAACAATAAAGTATATCAAATATTGCCAACAACACATGAAAAGAGAATACTTTAGAAGCAGATGATTCTCAATATGGCTTTTACTAATATTAGTCAAAGCAAAACAGCCCAATAAGTTTATTATAAAAATTATATATTACAGCTGGGCATGGTGGCGCACGCCTTTAATCCCAGCACCCAGGAGGCAGAGACAGGTGGATCTCTGTGAGTTCAAGGCCAGCCTGGTCTGCAGAGTGAGTCCAGCACAGCTGAGATACACAGAGAAACTCTGTCTTGGAAAAAAAAAAGATTTATCATGTGATATACATACAATAAATTTATAGAAAACATTGAAACAAGTCAAGAGATTCCAGATGCAAAATTCAAGTAGTCTAATTAAATATCAACCACAAGGCTGGAGAGATGGCTCAGCGGTTAACAGCACAGCTGCTCCTTCAGAGACCCTGGGCTCAGTCCTCAGCACCCACATGGC
>CAJQZJ010014103.1:9637257-9649352 GCA_907164525.1 Lophiomys imhausi | reverse complement strand
CTGGGCTCAGTCCTCAGCACCCACATGGCAGCTCACGGCTGCCTATAACTCCAGTTCCAGAGGATTCAGTGTCCTTTTCTGGTCTTTGCTGGCACCAGAAATGCACATGATACACAGACATACATGCAGCCAGAACACCCAAACAAAAAAAAGGAAAAAAAATAAGTAGAGGGACTACAGAAGTTTCCCACTGGTTAAGAGCACTGGTTGCTCTTCCACAGGACCCAGCAACCACATGGTGGCTCACAACTATCTGTCTGTACCTCTAGTCCCAGGGGAACCTAATGCCCTCTTCTGACCTAAACAGGCAACAAGCATGTACATGGTACACATAAAAACATAAGACACACATAGTGCACATAAATACATACAGGCAAATCTAAACAGGATTTTTTTTTTGTTTTTTTTTGAGACACCATTTCGCTGTGCAACAAGCTCTGGCTGTCTCCCAGACTCTATATAGTAGACCAGACCAGGCTGGCCTCAAACTCACAGAGATCCACCTGCCTCTGCCTTCTGAGTGCTGGGATTAAAGTCATGCACCACCACACTTGGCTTGAAAATAAATATTTTCTTTTAATTGACTACTTGGTCAGTGTGATGGTATACACATATAATCCTAGTACTTGGGAGACTGAGGCAGGAGGATTTCAAGTTCATGGAAGCCTGGGATTCATAGTGAAAGTCTGCCTAAATAATTAATAAATTAATTAAGTGGATATGACAGTAGCAAAATGAAAATGAAACCATAAAAAGAATCAGATTTAAGAACAGAGAGACAAGTAGATAGTGGGGAAGAGGACAACTATTAAAAAAAAGCAAAAGTTGGACAGAAAACACTCTAAGAAATATGATATCCTCAAAACGTGTGTTGGCATAGTGCTGTTGTGCACTGTGTAAAGATTAGCCTTGTACTATTCAAATGATCATTTCTCTATCCCACCATCTGGTTTCAATCCAGACATGGCATTGTAATGAATCTAAGAACCTCCTGTCTCAAGTTTGTGTAAATATTGCTCCCCACTTATTCTCTGGTTTGTCAATAAAGCTGATCAGCCAATGACTGAGTAATAGAGAAAACAGAGCTGAACTTCGGATTCTAGCAAGGGGATCAGAAAGAAGAGAAGAGGGATTCAGCCAAAAGGAGGGTCAAGGAGACACAGTGAGAGACAGCTGGAGCAGAGAAAGCCATAAATGCAAGTATCACAGGGATTTTGGCTGGGAAGTAGCTAAGTTAGCTTAAAGGGTTAGAATAGATTTATAATGCTCAGTTATTGTGCCTTGAAGCTTGTTGAATGAATCATAGTTTTGTGGTCTCCTTATTTGGGAGCTAGCCAAGTTAGAGAAAAGTGCCACTTTTAAATTTCTTGATACACTTGTGAATGACAGTCATGATGTATAAATACAATGAGGTGGATAACCTAAGCAAGATAATACAAACAAAATCATAAATAGGTACATCATAGACAAAGTGCTTAAACCCAAAGACAGGAAGAAAAAACAAGATAGCAAAGAAAATACCTTGAAAGCACAAAAAAAAGTTTTTTTTTTTTGAGAGAGATTTTTCACTCTGTAGGTCAGGCTGATCTAGAACTCACTAACTCACTATGTAGACCAAGTTCGCCATGAGCTCATGGTAATGCTCCTGTCTCAACATCCTGAATGTTAAGATAACAGACAGAAGCCACCAGGCCTGGATAAGAAAACCTATCTTGAAAAACACAATGAAGGGGCTGGAGAAATGGCTCAGAGGTTAAGAGCACTTCTGCTACTTCCCCTTCCAGAGGTCCTGAGTTCAATTCTCAGTAACCACATGGTGGCTGGTGACCATCTATAATGAGATCTGGTGCCCTCTTCTGGCCTGTAGGCATACCTGCAGACAGAACACTGTACACATAATAAATAAATAATTTTGCCGGGTGGTGGTGGCGCACGCCTTTAATCCCAGCACTTGGGAGGCGGAGGCAGGCAGATCTTTGTGAGTTCGAGGCCAGCCTGGTCTACAAAGCAAGTCCAGGACAGCCAGAGATATTCAGAGAAACCCTGTCTCGAAAAACCAAAAAAAAAAAAAAAAAAAAAAGAAAAACACAATGAAGCCGGGCAGTGGTAGCACACACCTTTAATCCCAGCGCTCGGGAGGAAGAGGCAGGTGGATCTCTGAGTTTGAGGCCAAACTGGTCTACATAGTGAGTTCCAGGACAGCCAGGGCTACACAAACATACCTTGTCTCAAAAAAGGAAAAAAACAAAACAAAACAAAAAAAATTAAAAGAGAGAGACATTAAAAACACAATAAAACAAAAATACAGATAAGAGGCAAGCTTTCAATAAAATAGCAAAATTAAATGAAATAGAAAGCTATACTTAAGACAATGGAAAACCATGTTAACCCATAATCCTACATTTATGAAACTGTCTGTTAAAAATGAGCCATTGTGGGAGTACACGTCTGAAATCAAAGGACCAAAGAGGTAAAGGCTGGAATATCATTAAGTTCCAGGGTATCCTGGGCTACACAGAGAGACCCTGTCTTAAAATAAGAGAAAAAGCAAAGATATAAACAAAAATGAAGACATTTTCAGGTATAAACTTAGAACTAATGGTTAAGGTTCTTTCAGATATGCTAACCCCTAGGTAGGCCACACCTCAGTGCAATGCTTGTCTAGAAAGGAATAGAAAGTGTTTCGCCACACACGATGAGTGATCACGAGGCTTTACCTAACTTTGTAATCAGAAAAGTATGAACACAGCGAGGTGTCTTGGTGGGTAGAGTTTAATCGCAGAACTCGCATCCAACTCCAGGTTATTCCCACACCATGGCCCATGCCTGCACACACGCAATACATGTAAATTATTAAAATGACATCATCATCATCATAAATTGGTAGAAAAATTTAAAATGCAGCATGAATTATTACTCGGTCATAGAGAGAATTCCTGTAATTGGTGACAGTGTGTCTGAACATGCTAAGGGTGATAAGCGGGGTACAGAAGACAAAAACAGCAGCTTGCACCTTTCAACCTGCTTCTGCCACCATATTGCCTTCTCTTCTTCCCTTCTCTGCCTTTTTTTTTTTTTTTTGAGACAGGTTTTCTCGAGACAGGGTTTCTCTGTGAATCCTTGGCTGTTCTGAACTCACTTTATAGACCAGGCTGGCCTTGAACTCACAGAGATCCACCTGCCTCTGCCTCCCAAGTGCTGGGATTACAGGCGTGCACCACCACGCCCTGCAATTAGACAACTGAAAACTGCCATGTGGGTGCTGGGATTTGAACCCAGGTCCTTCGAAAGAACAGCTAGTGCTCTTAATCACTACTGAGTCATCTCTCCAGCCCCGCTTCTCTGCTTTTAAAGGCATCCAACCTACTCAGACAATCCATTTCTATCTCATGATCCTTAATCAATCTATGAACTCTCTTTCACCCCAGAAGGTAATGCCTTTTGGAGTCCAATACCCTGGTGACTATATATTGCCATTAGTTTTTAGCCTTGTTTAGCAGAATAAAAGGCTCAAGTAGCTTGCTTGGGAAAAGGTACCTGGAAGATAAACTTTTTACGTCCCTGGATGTCTTAAAATTGTTTTGTTCTGACCTCCCACTGGAGAATTGGAGAGAACTGGTCTTTCCCATGGTTTCACCAGAGGTCTGGTTATTTTTCCTGAAGGGCCATCTACATGTTTTCTAGAAGCTCTCAGGACCGACCCTTTATTTCACAATGATAGCTACAGGATTCCTCTCAGGCAAATTCAAATTACACTTATGTTCATGGAATTTCTGGGCCACAGCTGGAGAGCGGAGAAGAGATGTGTCACGGAACATCTGACTAGCATGGGGTGCTGCCATCACTTGGAACTTTTCCATCTCATGAACTCTGGGACCTGGGCTGAGGTGAGTGTGGCTGTGCTCCTCAGGGAGCGAGGGAGCTAATGTCCCCACTGTGGGTGTCACGGCACACTCAGCAGGGCAGCTCTGTTCCGAGATATATCATCCTGTGAGGGAGCCTCCAAAGACAGTGGCTCATTTCTCTTCTTTTTTCTTTTACATTATTTATCGTACATGTGTGTGTGTGTGTGTGTGTGTGTGTGTGTGTGTGTGTACAACATGTAGGAGTTGGTTCTGTATCCTGTGTTTCCCAGGATGCCAATTAGGTTGTTAGGCTTGGGGTAGGGCCCTTACCTGCTGAGCCATCTTGCTGGTCCCAGATGACTCTTAATTTCTTTAGAGAATAGCCGTTTTCCCCTTGCCTGAGGGAAAATTCAGCTATCCTTTTGGTTAGCTATTGGGTGTAAGAGAGTGACTATCTATCTATTATTGTCAGCACATAGATCTCCCAGAGGAATATTTATAGCAGCTTGCTTTGTGAATATTCTACAGTTTCTCTATTTTGTTTCTGTTAGAAGTTTTTATTGTCATTTTGTCTTCCAGAAATACTAAAGTCTCTCATGTACCCAAAGCGCCTTCTGGTGTTCATTGGCCTTACACACATACATGTTGTTTGTTTTGTTTTGATTGTGTGCTTGCCTTAGTAGTATCACAATGACTAGTAAGGAAGAGTGAGAGGAAAGTGTATTAATCCTTCCTTTTTTAAATAGAAAGTTTATTATTTAAGTTTTTGGCAGTTAGTCATCCTCTCCACGTTCCTTCTGGAATACATGTGGTACATGTAGGAAGCCTTCTGAGGCATACCTCCAAGCCTTATCTCATGTGCTTTGCCTATCTTTGGTTCCTTGTTACATGACCTCTTTATATGGCTTTTTATGACAGAAACCACATAAATTCTGGGAACAGTGGCTTGCACTGGTAACCCCAGATCTGGAATTAGGATAGGACAGTCTAATCCCCATGGTTTACTGGCCAGTTAGTCTAGTGAAAACGGCATGCTCCAGACTCAGTGAGAGACCCTGTCTTTAAAAAGGAGGAAAGTGAGAGGAAAGCACTTAACGTTGACCTCTGGCCTCCACATATGGACAGAGAGGCAAGTAAGCACATGCACACATGACACATGTGAATAACATGACACATGTGAATAACATCCTCCCTCCCCGCCCTCCCTCCCTCTCTCAAACATACACACATACACAAACACAGAGGACAAGACGATAGGCAATTCACAAAAGAACTTTAAAAATACACAAAAGTATATACCAACAATAGCTAAAGAAATACAAATAGCCAGGTGGAGAGAGGTGGAATTCTAGGCCAGCCAAAGATATAGAGCTTAATCCTGTCTCAAGAGAGAGAGGGAGGAGAAAAATGTCAGATGAGCAATAACCTTAAAACATTCAAGCTTCTGGGAAAAATGAAATCATAGGTGTTATGCTTACATAACTCTTTTCTCTAAAATTAAATTATCCCATATGCAAAATGTCCACATGAGCTCTGATGTCAATAAATAAAAGACAGATATAATGAAATACACATCAAACTTAAGGAGACACCTACATCCGATATCCATGTCCTCTAATGTTACACAGGTTCATTTTCAGCAACTTGAGTGGGTTCTGAAAACCTCACTTGAAAATATGAATTCTTGAAGTCATGGTAGCCAATCACAAGACAGCAGGACAGACTACTGAAAACAGTGGCATATTTATGGTGAGAATACTTCTTTACAATTTTTTTTCTGGTTTTTCCCTGTGAGAACCTGACTGAAGAATTTATAATTGGCCCATATTCGTCAGTGGGGTAGAACTAATTCAACAAGACTTAAAGATGGGGAATTCAGCTCTCAGCCCCTTTAGCCTACCACTTGCAGTCCTGCAAAGACAAGTCTTGGGAGCTCTTCTGAAGACACTTTCACGTGCAGAACCACTCCAAGGTCTGCCTGAAAAACAGCACTCAGGACCACTGAGACCGCGCACATTCCCAACAGCTCCTTTGATATGAGACCTGATTAAAAAAAAAAATCCATCTGCCTAAGTCCTTTGGTTTTAACCTCAGGATTAAAAAGGCAAGCAGTAGTGAGCACCCTAAAGTCCTTGGCAGTTTGTGGAACGTTTAAAAATAATTCTTGCTTAGACACAGTGAGTGGTATGTAGAAAACAGAAACAGGAAGCACATCAGACCAAAGTAAGCCCACCATCAGTCAGCCCACCATCAGTCAGCCTAGCCGGTCTCTGGAACCAATGGGAGCTACAGCAGCAAGCAGCCAATTACAGCAGAGATTACAATCGTCAGCACCTAGTGCCCAGTCTCAGACTCCACAGCAGCTCTTCCAATTGCCAGGTGAACAGGGTGGGCTTGTAAGCTCTGCTTACACCACTCTAAGGCAAAGATCAGGCTAGAACAGAATGGCCCCCTTCAACAATAATAACGCATAGAATAAATACCAAGAAAAAGCAGCCCTACGTGAAAGGGAAAGGAGAAACTGCCATAACATGTTTTATAAAATCCATTTGAAAAATAGTTCCACAAAATAAAAGATCTTGGTGCAGATAAATACAAGATACCTCCACCCCACTGATCAGAACTGCAGAAATAAAAAAAAAGATAAGAAAAAACACCTGGGCTAGGTATAGTGGCGCATACCTATTTCCCAGCACTCAGGAGGCAGAGGCAGGCAGATCTCTGCGTGTTCAAGGCCAGCCTGGTCTACAAAGTGAGTCCAGGACAGCCAGTTTTACACAGAAAAACCCTGTCTTGAAAAAACAAAAACAAAAAATCCTGTAGTGGCCTCCAACTGTTGAGTAAAAGAGGAGTGGCTATCTCTCACTTTAAATCAAATGCTAGAAATTAAAGTGAGAAAGCTAAGATGAAAGCTACAGCAAGTTGAAAGCTACAAGAAGTTGAAAGTGGGCCACACTGAATAGCCTGGCTGTGAAGGAAAGCAAACACTCTTGAAGTGGGTTCAGAGTGCCACCCCAGCGGACACACAGATAGGGGAAATGCAGCCAGGACTCCAAAAAAAGTTGAGTGGTTTGGACAGATCATGCCAGCTGAAGTACCTCTTAGCCTCATCCAGAAAGAGGCCCTGTCTCTCATTAACCTGATAAAGTCATAGAGAGGTTGAGGAAGCTGCAGAGGAAAAAGTTTGTTGTTAACAGGGTCTGGCTCATAAGATTGCTTTATTTAGGTGTGCAGCTTTTTTGTCTGTTTTTGTGACAGGGTCTTGCTTTCTTCCTTAGGCTGGCCTGAATTGTCTTGCCTCAGGATACTGAGTGCTGGAAATGCAGGCATGTGATAAGACATCCATTTAGCTCTGACTCATGAGCTGTAAGGGAAGATGCTATCTCTATAACACTGTCCTGGTTAATTTCAGTTGTCCACTTGATACAATTTGGAGTTACCTGGAAAAAGGGAACCTCAGTTGAAGAGTTGCCTCCATCAGCTGGGTGTTGTGACCCACACCTTTAATCCCAGCATTCAGGAGGCAGAGGCAGGCAGATATCTGAGTTCTCAGGCCAGCCTGCTCTACAAAGTGAGTTTCAGGACAGTCAGGGCTACACAAAGAAATTCTATTTTGAAAAGGGCTACACAAAGAAATTCTATTTTGAAAAACAAAACAAAGTTACTTCCATCAGATTGGCCTGTTGCCATGTGTGGGAGATTTGCTTGATTGGCGTGTTAGGGCCCAGCCCACTGTGGGCGGCACGTCCATAGCAAGTAGCCTAAGACGTGCAGAAAGTCAGCTGATTATGAACTAGTGAGCAAGCCCAAGGGCAGCAACTTCCGCTTTAGCTTTTAGTTGTGTTCCTGCTGTAACTTTCTTCAGGGACGGACTGTGACCAGACAGTGTAAAAGCCAAATAAACCTTTTCCTGGTCTAAGTTGCCTTTGGTCACGGCATGAATCATAGCAACAGGAAGAAAACTAGGACAGTCACAAAGAACAGCAACGTGAAGCAACCAGCTCGGACGCAGAAGCTGCAGCAAGTTAAACAGAAGATCTCACTAAGATGACTGGGGTGGGGTGGGGCGGGGAGGTGGCCACACAGTAAACAACAGATTTTAAGGGAGATGAAAAAGTTTCTGATGGGAGAAGACCCATCGAGGACTATCACAGCTAGAGCGAAACCGACGCTGACTTCAAAGGACAGGATGGCTCTCTTGTCAGGGGGGTTAATGTAAGGAGCCTGTAAGCAGCCATAAAGAATGGCTGCAGGAAGTTTAGTAAAGTAATTTAAGTATTGGATTATAAGTAATAGTTTCTCGTTTAGCTGCAATGAGCTGTCAGCCACAGCCCAAGCTGAGACCAGCTGTAGGAGAAAGATAAGTAGATAAGGAGTGTCACCATATGTGGATGACGTAGTAATTAGAATAATTAGCCCGCCTTATGCGGACATTATAATGAAGCTAAAATGAAAGTATAAAAACCAAAGGAGACAAGCAGTAAGCGGCGATCAGTCTTGTCACTGACGTCCTGCCTGTCTCTATCTTAGGTCTATGCCCCTTCCTCAGACCTTGTGCTGAGACCATCTCTCTCTATCCCTTGCCCATTCACTCAGGCCTTGAACTGAGACTAGAAATGGGGCTTTGCCCCGAACATCAACGCAGGGGAACAGGAGAGCCAAGGTCTTCGGACAGGTCGTATGATGTGTGATGTGGGAATATTAATATAAGTGTAGGATGTGGTGGTTATATATTGTAATATTAGTTATTCTAGCTTTAATGACCATTAAGTGTTTGTTTGATTGATGCAGCTTATCCTGATCCTGTAGAAGTAGAGATATTTCATTTAGTATAAGTTGTAATTATTATTTAGTATAATAAATATCATAAAAATCAGCCTGCCTAATTGTATTCCATTTGACCTTATTGGGTGGCGAGTGCCGTCACCTGGTCACACGACTCCCTTCCATAGAGAAGGAGGTGTCGGGATTTGGATGACCAAACCGCGCTCTCGACAGTTAATGTAGCTGGCTGATGACTCTAAGTTGAAGGCAGTGCCCACTTATCATTCTGAAGATTCTAGGTCATTTAAGAAACGGGGTGAACATTTACCCACTCTGGTTCTTCCAGTCTCTCCACTTCCTCTTCTGCAATGATCCCAGACTGAAGTGCTGGGTGACTAGAAGGAAACAATGTCTTCTGCACACTGCAGGACAGTTGCACACATGACCCTGCAGAGGTTGTGACAGCATGCACAACCTCTCTCTGCATAAACTCAAGCAAGACAAAATCCCAGCATTGTGAGGACAGGTGTGTTGCACGAGATTTGATCACATTGTAAACCCCGGGATTAGGAATCGAAAAATCAGCCGGGCGGTGGTGGCGCATGCCTTTAATCCCAGCACTTGGATGGCAGAGGCAGGTGGATCTTTGCGAGTTCCAGGCCAGCCTGGTCTACAAAGTGAGTCCAGGACAGCCAGGGCTACACAGAGAAACCCTGTCTCGAAAAAACAAAAACAAAAATAAAACAAAGGAATTGAAAAATCTGTTTCTATTGTGGCATGGCTTAGCCTTTAATCCTAGGGCTTTCTGTTTACTGTAAACAAATGGTTAGGGTATGGCTCTGCCCTAGCACACACCTTTAATCCAAGAGTTTTCTGTACATAGTATTACATAAATTTAACCCTAGGTCAAGAGGTGGAGCAAGAAATCAGCTGACAGAGGTTAAACAGAAAGGAGGGACATTGAGCTGGAGGGCATTTAAGACAGTGTGAGAAGAAACACCAGCTTTTCAGCTTTGGGGTTTTTGGCTCCCCCCCCCCTCCCCCAGACAGGGTTTCTCTGTGTAACAGCCCTGGCTGTCCTGGACTCGAATTGTAGACCAGGCTGGTCTCAAACTATCTGCCTGCCTCTGCCTCCCAAGTGCTGGGATTAAAGGTGTGCGCCACCACAACCAACGGGGGTGGAGGTGGGGGGTGGTTTTTACCTTTGAGAGCTTTTGGCTGGAGTAGGAAGGTCAGCTGGGTGCTTGCTCTGCCTCTGTGAGCTAGCAGGTTTTCACCCCAGCATCTGGCTCCTGAGTCTTCATCTGTGAAATTGAGCTGCAGGGGATATTTTAGTTTTTTAAAACAGCACAAGTGTGCACAAAGTCCCGCCCTTAACTGGTAACTGACAGCTACGGGGAGAGGCAGTTTTCTTTAAGGGGCGGACCCGCCATGCTCCATCCGTGGACATGTACCCAAAAGCAAACAGCACAAATTGGACTTGGGGTATTGGGGGGGGCACAAAGTTGGGTGGGGAGGTATGAGAGGGTGATCTGGGGGGAGAAGGTGAATATGATTAAAATACATTACACAAAATTCGAATAATACAAAATTCTGATACACTGCACAAAAGAACTAATAATTGGCTGCATTTCTGTGCACTAGCAATGAAGCATCCAAAAAGGAGTGTTGACAATTCCATATATGATAATAGAAAGAAAGATAAAGTAAAAACAACTATAACCAAGGAGGTACAAGAACTGTACACCCAGAACTACAAAATATTGATTTTTTAAAAAGTCTACAAAAATGCTAATAGACTCCTGGGATCATTAGGAGATGGACAGAGTTTCTGTCTGGGGTGAAGAAATATTCTTGGGATAGACATAGTTACATTCCTAGATAGTGGTGGTGCATGTCTCTTAATCCCAGCACTCGGGAGGCAGAGGCAGGTGGATCTCTGAGTTCAAGATCAGCCTGGTCTACAGAGTGAGTTCTAGGACAGACAGCCAGGGCTACACAGAAAAGAAAAAAAAAACAAACTAAAACATGACAACTGTCATACATACATACATACATACATACATACATACATACATACATACACAACATGTGGATGTAGTTAATGCTGCTGAACTCAAAATTGCTTAAAAGGAAATTGTTGATATAGACATGAATATATCACCAATATAGCATATGCATATATAGTCAAAATAAAAGCAAAGACCTTCACATCACATATAGAGAGTCATAGTAAATCTGCTGTGCCTTGGGTCAACCAGGAGTAGCCTGGTTAACGGTGCTTCTATTCACAGCACTGTTTATAAACTGTCTTCATCCTACTGCTGAGACCCACGGCTCAAGAAAGAAGGAACTTTTCATCAAAATATTACTGATACGCTGGGCACAGTAGTATGTTCCTGTGGTCCCAGCTACTGGGGCAGAAGGATTGTTAGAGTCTGAGCAGCATAGTGGCATACCATCCTATATTTGTATTAAAAAAACAAAAAACAAAAAACTTTTTTTAGTGGTCATTGGCAACACATTGAGTCACCCAGGATGTCTGATGGAGATATACAATTAAGTTAATGTTGTTTTCACGTTTGCTTACGTAGCATCCATTGTGCACCCGATAGATCAAGGAGTTATTTCAACTTTTAAATCTTACTGTTGGCCTGGTGTGGTGGCGCACGCCTTTAATCCCAGCACTTGGGAGGCAGAGGCAGGCGGATCTCTGTGAGTACGAGGCCAGCCTGGTCTACAAAGCGAGTCCAGGACAGCTAGAGCTGTTATACAGAGAAACCCTGTCTCGAAAAACCAAAAAAAAAAAACTTAACTGTTAAAGAAATGCACTTAGGGGGCTGGAGAGATGGCTCAGAAGAGCACTGGCTGTTCTTCCAAAGGTCCTGAGTTCAATTCCCAGCAACCACATGGTGGCTCATAACCATCTACAATGAGATCTGGTGCCCTCTTCCATCCTACAGGCATACATACAGACAGAATACAGTATACATAATAAAATTCTTTAAAAATGTACTTATCTAAGCATGGTGGCACACGTCTTTAATCCCAGAACTCAGGAGGCAGAGGCAGAAGGATCTCTGTAAATCTGAGGCCAGTCTGGTCTACAAATCAAGTTCCAGGACAGTCAGGGCTCCACAGAGAAACCCTGTCTCAAAAAAAAAAAAAAAAGAAAAGAAAAGAAAGAAAGAAAGAAAAGAGAAAGAAAGAAATGCATTTCACTTTACAGACCCAGGAAATTACACAATGGCTTTTTCAAAAGAGTCAGCACTTTAAGATGCTTCTATTGGGGATTTATGAGAAGAGAACAAGACATCACTATTAACAGGTGTCTAGGAGAAGCTGATTTGGACTCTCACATGACTCTGGGGGCCTCAGGTCGAGTGAAGAAGCAACTGCAGATGTGGTGAAAGTAGCAGGACAGGAAAGCTAGAACTGAACGCAAGCCCCAGGGTGCCACTGAGTCACTGCAATCTCATGACAAAA
>CAJQZJ010014103.1:9602721-9637247 GCA_907164525.1 Lophiomys imhausi | reverse complement strand
ACGCAAGCCCCAGGGTGCCACTGAGTCACTGCAATCTCATGACAAAACAGGGGTGAACTCTGGCTTCTTGAGATGCAATCTGCTAGTGAAAATGCAGTGACCGCCGATGAAATAACAGAAGATTTATGATATTAAATTTGCTTAGCTGATAAGGTAGATGCAGGGTTTGAAGGGACCAGCTCCATTCTGAAAAAAAGTACTATGGCTCCAAATAGTATTGCAAGCTACAGACAAATCCTTCCTAAAAGAGTTATGGCATAGCAAACTTTGCTGATGTTAAAACAACAACAAACAAAAATGCAAAACTGTCACAGCCACTCCAACCTTCAGCAACAACCACCTCCTAATCACTCAGCAGCCATGGAGGCAAGACTTCTCCCAGCAAAACAACCACATGGTGAAGGCTCAGAGGGTAGCACTTTTTAGCTACTAATGTATTTTTTAAATAAAAATCTGTGCAACTTTTTAGACTTAAGCTATTGCACACTTAATAGGACTTTTAGATGGGCTTGTGGTGTGTGTGTGTGTGTGTGTGTAAACCTAGTATTTAGGAGGTGAGGACAGGAGGATCAGGGGTTCCTGTCTTAAAAACAGCAATAAAATAACTTTTATTTACACGGGGAAACTACAAGAATCACGTAGCTACTTTATTGTGGTGGCTTAAAACTGAATCAACAATGTATTCCAGTTATGCCTGGCCAAAGTTGACTTGGGGCCATAATATCAAAATACAACTCCAAACACCATCAATTAGAATGCTGAAATCCTGAAATATCACAATCCCCAAGCTACAAAGCTGGAAATGATGACATAAAAATATATATATAGCCGGGCGGTGGTGGCGCACGCCTTTAATCCCAGCACTTGGGAGGCAGAGGCAGGCGGATCTTTGTGAGTTCGAGGACAGCCTAGTCTACAAAGCGAGTCCAGGACAGCCAGAGATATTCAGAGAAACCCTGTCTCAAAAAACCAAAAAAAATATATATATATATATATGGAGGCCAGGCATGGTCACGCATGCCTTTAATCCCAGCACTTGGGAAGCAGAGGCAGGTGAATCTCTGTGAGTTTCAGGCCAACCTGGTCTAAAAGGGAGTCCAGTACAGGCAAGGCTATACAGAAAAACCCTGTCTTAAAAAAAAAAAAAAAAAAAAAACTTTGTGAGTTCGAGGCCAGCCTGGTCTACAAAGCGAGTCCAGGACAGCCAGACATATTCAGAGAAACCCTGTCTCGAAAAACCAAAAAAAAAAAACCAAAACAAACAAACAAAAAAAAAAAAAAAAAAAACCGGGCTGGAGAGATGGCTCAGAGGTTAAGAGCACTGAATGCTCTTCCAGAGGTCCAGAGTGTTCAATTCCCAGCAACCACATGGTGGCTTACAGCCATCAATAATGAAATCTGGTGCCCTCTTTTGACCTGCAGGTATACCTGCAGACAGAACATTGTATACATAATAAATAAAATCTTTTTTAAAAAAAGATTAATTAAAAAAACAAAAACAAAACGTATTTGGGCTGGATGTGTAGTTGCGTAAGCTTGGAGGCCCTGCCTTCATTCCCCAGCACCAAAAGAAGATTTAAAAAAATAAAACAAAATAGTAGAAATATAACAAAATGCCAACAGTTGCTAATGTGACACTAGTCTTTTTAGCTACCTTTTAAGCTTTTTCTCAGTGCTATACAAATGGGCCAACAATGGTAAAATAAGATGAATATATATGATAACTAATTGTTATTATAGACAGTGGATCTAAATAGAAATCTGAAAGTTTTACTACAGAAAAAAATGTAAAACTTAATGTAAGCTAATTTAAAGAATAGCCAACTGGGGGAAAAAAAGGCAAAATTTAAGCAGTAAATGACAAAAGGGAAAAAGGATATTTAACAAAAGCCGCTTCACATAAGAAAAATTTCCAGATTTGGAAATATTTTAAAGTAGAGGACTTTAAAATTTAAAGTAAATATTTTGTTTATATTTACTTTAAAAACAAAATTGTCACAGCTACTCAAACCTTCAGCAACAACCACCACCTAATCAGTCAGCAGCCATGGAGGCAAGACCTCTCCCAGCATCCCTCTGTTGTTCAAGAACACAAAAATAATTAAAAATTTAAAGAATATACAGTGTTGAAAAAGTAAAAAAAAAAAAAAAAATAAAAGATTTTACTTGCTGGGCATGGTGGTGCACGCCTTTAATCTCAGCGCTTGGGAGGCGGAGGCGGGTGGATCTCTGTGAGTTCAAGGCCAGCCTGGTCTACAAAGTGAGTCCAGGACTGCCAGGGATGTTACACAGAGAAACTCTGTCTTGTAAAACCAAAAACAAACAAAAAAAATTTTACTCAATTTGTATGTATTACAGAAAACCAAAGTTTATTAGTCTAAAACAATATAGCATATTATGTTTCACATGCTGATATTTTGTCTTACTTCAGTCTGGAATAAATTTAATTTTAATGAAAATATGCCTTCCTGCTATTCCTATCAGTCTCATGTTTACAGTTTGTCTTTTGAACTGGGATCTCAGCACCCTTCTAAACGCTAAGATTACGATTTCCCTAGCAATTAGAATTGCAGGTAATTAGTGCTTTGCCCATAGCCGTTTCCAATAGCTACTTGTGCAACCATTCTCCATTATTAAAATAAGTACTAAGAGGTCAAAGAAAACTGGGACTGTTACGCACTGACGATAAATACAAGATGATTTTTAAACTTAGGGTATATAAAAATATATACCCACCATTAGGAGATGTTTACCTGGCCAACAAGTGTATTGTAATATATAATTCTCACTAAAGAATGAGGTACCTGCTAAATAAATATTGATGTGAGGACGATTAAAGTAATATCACTTTACAATGGATGGCTTGAGCCAGAATCAAATAAATCAGTACCTAAGTAGAACCCAATCCACAGGGAAACATCGTCTCCCCACAAACTATTTCAATGACCCACAGTTGCTAACAGGTTGTATGTTTTATGCATAAAGATCATATATTACGTGAACACCCCCCCCCCAACACACACACACACACACAGCCTCACGGGCAAGAGGCCAAGCAGGATTGTTTTTCCCTACTCCATCTTTCTTAGAGCATCAGGTATCGGCCGCCGGCCCGGTTCCCCAGGTGAGGTCAGTGGTCAGCGACACCTGGCCAGCTTTCCCATCCGTGCGGCGACGCTGGGGTCCCCACTGGGAGAGGAGGCTTTGTGCACCGGCACCCTCGCGAGGAGACGCATTCTGCACTTCACCCTAACCCACAGCTTTGCTTCGGTTTTGCTTTTTTACCACGGCGATTGGGCAATTGGTCTGTCAGGAAGGCCTCCTTTAATAGGACAGCAATCAAATAAATTAGGCACGACGCACAAAGGCGGCCGGCACGAACGCCCGCGAGGCTGGGAGCATCTGCCCCTGTTGGCAGCACCCAGGCCGGCCCCAGACCGCGGCTTCTCCCGGAGGCAGCGCGGGAGACGCTCCCACCGCGGCGGAGGGGCCAGGCCGGTCGAAGCCGCCGCTTGAGGCCGGTCTACCCCGGGCGCCGGAGTCCGGGGAGACCCCACTTACGGAGCCCCCGCCCGCCTCCCCGCCCGCCGTCGCCATGGGAACCAGGTTTAGCGGCCGCCGCCGCCCCTGAGGGAGCGGCCGGCCGGAGCCCCGGACGCTCACCGCGTCGCCGGAGCCGCGCCGCTCCTCGCCGCTCGGGCCGCGCTCTGCCGCGCCAAACTCATCCGCGCACCCGCCCCAGCCGCCGCCCGCGAGCCCGCGCCCGTGCGGCCGCCGCGCCGAGGCGCCTGGCTCCGCGGCGGGAGGTTCAAACCCGCGGCCCTGCGCGCGTCCCCGGCCCACCTGTCTCCGCGGGCGAAGGGCGCGGGCCCTGGGTGCCGCCTGCCGGTGGGGAGTGACGCGCACCGAGCCCCTGGCCCTCGTCCAGCCGAGACAGCCGAGGTGGGTGCGTGGAGACCGGCTTGGCCAAGCCTCCAGCCCCCGCCTTCCCCGCTCTGCCTCTGCGCCTTGGTCGCCACTTAGTCCGAGTGCTCATCGCGCGGCAACGGTTCGCGCGGGGCCTCACACTCTCATTTTTAAAGGTTTAAGGATGGACAACTGTTAATAGCTGACTTCAAATGCCATATACAGATTCTTGTGAGTGAATGATAAACTAGTTTTCAAGAGTTAAAAAGCGAAATCGGAGCCTAAAAACCTCAGAAAAGAACGGAAATGAGGCAAAAGGAAAATTGTTGGTAGGGAATAATAAAGCGCTTTCATTTTCAAGTTGATATCCAAGTTCAACTTTCCTAAAGGTTTACAATGTACGAGTTCGTTGTACATATGATATATAGGCTGGCAATGCAAAAACAGAAGCTTACTGTTGGGGTAACTACTCTGAAGGATCATGGAGAACTACACGAGGTAAAGTCCAGACTGAATATGAATTGCAAAGTAGTCGCTGTAAAATTTTATAAGTTTTAGACTAGAAAAAGAGATACTTTTTCTATAAGGGGCTGGTTTGGAGTAAAACTTTTAAGATGAATTTAGGTTCTTACACAGCTATTTGGATTTCAAATAATGGACAAATATTTGAAATTATATGCAAATTTGGGGCTCCTCCCCCGAATGTATCAATAGCTTCACTTGCTGTCCAAATCCAGGAAGGGATTTGAATTAGCAGGCAGCAGATATGGTTGGTTAACTGAATGTAGTTCTCCGTACCTTTCCCAGGAAATACTGAGGCGGGTAGTTGGGGCCCCAGCTTTTTCTAAGGCTCCAGAAACCTTTAAACAGGCAGGAGCCCAAGGCAAGAGTTAATGACAGTCACTGCAATCGTTTGAATGAGTCCAGGTGTCAGCGAAGCATCAAGTGAGCGAAATAAAAAAGACGCAAGCTGGGCAACAGCTGATGTAGAGGACCGCTAGTTCCACCAAGCTGCAGCACGCACTGTTGACATGTATTTATTGGAGGCTGCTGTGACCGAAGCGGGGAAAGCTCCTGACAGAGGGCTGCCCGCAGCTCCTGTAGGATGATTGGAACATACTTACCTACTCCTTCCCTGCCAGCAGCTGGAAACTGACAAGAAACCCCCGGGCGCCCTTTACACAGCTCAGAACCTGCTTCCCTATCCAGCAGTGTTGGAAAGCAACCCACCGCCCTGGTTGAGAATGCTTTAGGTGGCTCCGTCCTCCCTTCCCCGATTGATCCCATTTTACGCATTAAAAAAAGTTTTGGGGTTTTTTTTGGGGTTTTGTTTTGGAGACAAAGTCTCACTATGTAGCTCTGGTTGCCCTGGAACTCACTATGTAGACCAGGTGGGCCTCAGAATCACCTAGATCCACCTGCCTCTGCAGTGTTGGAATTAAAGGCATGGGCCACTAAGCCTGGGGTGTTTTAGTTTTGTTTTGCTTTAGTTTGTTTTTTTTTTTCCAGACAGAGTTTCTCTGTGTATCCATGGCTGTCTTGGACTCTCAGAGATCCTCCTGCTTCTGCCTCCCAAGTGCTGGGATTAAAGGTGTGCGCCACCATGCCCAGCTGGGTTTTAAGCATTTGTATGCACCCAGAGTCAGCCAATGAGGGCCCACCTGGCTCTACATAGCAGAACTGGCCAGGGCTTCAGTTTTGTCAGGTTGTTCTTCAGAGTTAGAGGACTACACTCTGGTTTGCTCAGCCAGCTCTAGATGCTCCTGGAGAAATAATAGTGTCAAGGGGACAGACCCTTGGGAGGTTCACCATGCTCCAGCCTCTAGGACTAGACCTGCCGCTGCAAGGAGGGCTCTTTCCTGTCTCCAACCTCCAAGACCTGGCCAAGACTTTTGACTCCACCCTCTGATACCTGCCTTAATTTCATTAGAGTCCTGCTGTCTGCAGACTTACATGCAAGGTTGGCACCCCAAAGCTTTCCTAGAGTCTTCACCTGTAACATTCCTCTCTCTCAAATTCTAACATTTGTAAACTTTCGGGTGCCTGCTGAGGGCACAGGGCTGTGGCCTCCCAGCCTCTCAGTTGGCATTCTGCTGCCACCAAGAGTCTCATTTCCTACTTTCCTTTTTGACTTGTTATGCCTGCATGGCAATTAACTTTCCCTTAGTATATGACCACTCCATTCTTTTTTTTTTTTTTTGGTTTTTCGAGGCAGGGTTTCTCTGTGCAACAGAGCCCTGGCTGTCCTGGACTCACTTTGTAGACCAGGCTAGCCTCAAACTCACACAGATCCACTTGCTTCTGCCTCCCGAGTGCTGGGATTAAAGGCGCTTGCCACCATGCCTGGCTTGGCCATTCCACTCTTAGGGAGGGCAAGGCAAGAACCCGTAGGAGAACAGAGTGTCTGAATATTGTGTGCGATCCTTGCTAACCAGTCTCTCTGGCCTCTTAACATCTTGTGTAGCTGTTTCCTCAGAATTCAAACATCCCTTTCTAGAAAACAGTATCAAGACTCAAGAGGCTCATGAAAGATCCGAGGTTAGGAAAGCAGCAAACAGTTGCTGGGGAATGACTGCCTGCAGCATGGCTGCCTGTAGATGGGCAGGCAGCTCCAGTGATGTAGGGACATCTTGGTGATTTAACTGTCACTGTGTTACCCATCGTCCCAGAAAGTAAACTGCTGCTCACCAATTCACTAAGCTAGAGGAATCCTCTATGGTCCTGGTCCATCGTCAGTGCCTGGTCTACAGTAAACACATGTTTACATCTCCCCAGGAAGTCACACTGAACACTGGCACCATATTTATCTACCAGTCTGTTTTTTCCACTAGATGCTTCACTGCTCCATCCTTACATTTCTGCAGCCTTGTCTCCTAGTACTATGCCTAATACAAACTACGGTCCCTAATCAATGTTTATTCCACCAATGAGTGAACTGACACAAAGACAGCTAAAGTCCAGGTTGACAGATATACATTATCTTTTGTTTTGTTTTTGTAGACAGGGTTTCTCTGTGTAATAGCCCTGGCTGTCCTGGAACTTGATTTGTAGATTGTCTGCCTCTGCCTACCCCCACCCCCAGTGCTGGGAATAAAGGCATGCACCACCACCACCACCCACTGCCAATTGTCACTTCTTTATGAAGATATAACTTTATACTATTAAAAGTGTTTTCCTTCATCATAGATTCCTACAAATTAAAAGAAAATCAGATGACTTGGAATGTAGGGATCTACAAATGAGATCCACACTGGTAGTAGGGTTCTTTTTTTCCCCAAGATCTCACTATGTAACCCTGTAGACAAGGTTGGCCTCAAACTCAGAGATCCACCTGCTTCAGCCTCCCGAGTGCTGGACTAAAGGTGTACACCAACATGCCCAGCATGATCTTTCCTTCTTTTTTTCTTTTTGTTTTTTCGAGACAGGATTTCTCTGTGTAACAAGCCCTGGCTGTCTTGGACTCCCTTTGTAGACCAGGCTGGCCTCAAACTTCGCCTCAAGATCTGCCTGGCCATCTTTCCCTTTTAAAAGATGCTTTGAATTTATGTATATGACTGTTTTGCCTGAGTTTATGTACATGCACCAGATCAGAAGTTGTCATCAGAGCCCTTGGAACTGGAGTTACAGATAGTTGCGAGCTCCAAATAAAATATGTTGTAAGTTGCCTTGGTCATGGGATCTTATCACAGCACTAAGAAGTAACCATGACATAGGGTTGTATAATTATGTGCACATCAAATTAAACATTCCTCCTTTCCTTGAAGCTGGAAGGCATTTAGATATATGAATATGCATAGTTGGTAACAGTTCCAAATGAAATTCTAATTCCAAAAGAAGAGGATATACAAGCAATATTTGTCAGAAAAGCCCTTTCTATGTTCTACATAAAAAATTTAAGTACCTTGTATCCAACTAGGTCTTCAAGTAAATCACAGCAAGGTTTTCTTTCATATTTTCCAATATAAAACATCATTCCATCTAAGAATATAAAGGTGGCTTCACAGAAAAGCAAAATTTCTTGGTGTACTATGCACACTTCCTTTCTCATGGTATTCCAGCTGCTATTAGGATGTTTCTGTGGCTCTCCCTCAGTTGGAAGCAACCCGCATCTTCTTTTGCCTACCCAGATGTCGCTCAGCTGTTACTCAACACATGATTTTTTTTCTTAGTTTTTTTTTTTAAAGATCTTATTATGTATACAGCGTTCTGTCTGCATGTATGCCTGCAGGCCAGGGCACCAGATCTCATTATAGATGGTTTTCAGGCACCATGTAGTTGCTGGGAATTGAACTCAGGACCTCTGGAAGAGCAGCCAGTGCTCTTAACCTCTGAGCCATCTCTCCAGCCCCCTCAACACATGATTCTTGACAGCCAATTTGTTTCCTACATTGCTGATTTACATCCTGCCTTTTACTAACTTTTGTACTTGGGACACTAGTGTGGTTAAATTCTTTTTGTTTGTTTTTTCGAAGACAGGGGTTTTCTTAGTACTGGAACTGGCTTTGTAGACCAAGCTGGCCTTGAACTCACAGAGTTCCACCTGCTTCAGCCTCCTGAGTGCTGGGATTAAAGGTATACGCCACCACACTCAGCAGGTGGCTAAATTCTTCTTCCTGTTCTTTTTTTTTGGGGGGGGGGTTGAGACAGGGTTTCTCTGTATAGCCCTGACTGTCCTGGACTCACTTTGTAGACAAAGCGAGCCTTGAACTCACATGGACCCACCTGCCTCTGCCTCCTGAATGCTGGGATTAAAGGTGTGTGCCACCACGCCTGGTTTGGGTAAATTCTTAACAGGTATGTTACCTTCTTGGAGTAGTGTCCATGTCTTACACTTTGTACTTTTCCCTTTCCTACCCCTAAAAATACCCTGGAGTTTAATTATAGTTTTTTCCTTCAGTTGACTTAATTAGATATAATTATTTTGTGTGTGCACACATGAGTAAACATATCTAACATGGGCCCTCAAACATGTTCAAGTATGGTATTTACCACTGTTATATCTCCAGTGCCTAAGCCTAATTTTAAATTTAGTTAAGTTTACTGTAAACACTAAGAACAGACATTTGTTTTGTAGATCAGGTCTCAACATATTTACAAACTCCATTCCTTTAAGACAGCATAGATAACCCCCTATATACCTACTTATTCCAGTGCTGAGCAAGCACCTCAGAAACAAACATGTAAAAGCACAGGTTTCTGCTGGAAGGAACCACTGAAAAAGAAAAAGCATTTAAGACTTTAGCAGACTAATTCTTTTAGACTTGTGTTGGCCTCTTATTTTCCTGGTTAGGGAGTAAGCTCTAACCACTTAGATAACCCAAGGAGACAAGTTTGGTAGACTAGGTGGCACATATACAATCCTTATAAATGATATCTGGCCACTGGTTCTGCATGCATCCCTGGCAAGACTGCCTGAACTCTCAAACTAGGATTGAGACTAAGACTTTGCAAGGGTTCAGTTTCAGATGCCACCTCCCTTTTTCCCACTTCGTCTGATACACAGGACTCTTTACCTGTTCTTTTAAAAAAAAAAGTGCAAGCCATGTTGGCACACACCTTCAATCCCAGCACGCAGGAGGCTGAGGCAGGCAGTTCTCTGTGAGTTCGAGGCCAGCCTGGTCTACAAAGCAAGCCCAAGATAGCCAGGACCACAGAGAAACCATCTGGAAAAAAAATGTGAGTGCCTGAATATATGTATATGCACCATTATGTGTCTAGTGCTCAGGCCAGATGTCTGAACCCCTGGAACTGGAGTTAAGACAGTTGTGAACTGCCATTTGGATGCAGGAAGTAGAATCCAGGTTCTCTGCAGGAATACCAAGTGCTCTTAGCTGCTGAGCTGTCTCTCCAGCTCTGGCCTCATCTGTACTTTGCTCATATGGGCACACATACTACATTTGATAAGCCCAGATGCTTAAGTCAGGAAAAATATTTTAGGGGAGAGTTCTTTTTTTTTTTTTTTTTGAGACAGGGTCTCTTGTATCCCTGGCTGTCCTGGAACTCACCCTACAGACAAGGCTGGGCTTGAACTCAGAGATTACCTGACTCTGCCTCCCAAGTGCTGGGATTAAAGGTATACACCATCACACCGGGCTGTTCATAACATAACATTTTAATTCTTTTTTTTTAAAGATTTATTTATATATTATGTATACAATGTCTGTCTGCATGTATGCATCCAGGCCCGAAGAGGACACCAGATCTCATTATAGATGGTTATGAGCCACCATGTGGTTGCTGGGAATTGAACTCAGGACCTCTGGAAGAGCAGTCAGTGCTCTTAACCTCTGAGCCATCTCTCCAGTCCCCAACATTTTAATTCTTAACAAATTAATAACATCTACATTAAAAAATGCTCTGAATACTCAAGCCCTATTTTCTTACACACACACACACACACACACACACACTCTTTTTAGTTTTTAGGTTTGTTTTGTTTTTTCAAGACAGTTTCTCTGTGTACCCCTGGCTGTCCTGGACTTGCTTTGTAGACAAGGCTGGGCTTGAACTCAAGAGAGTCCCTTGACTCTGCCTCCCTAGTGCTGGGATTAAAGGTGTGCACCACCACGTCCAGGAATCACAGACAGCTGTGAATTCCCATGTGGGTGCTGGGATTTGAACCTGGGTCCTTTGGAAGAGCAGCCAGTGCTCTTAACCACTGAGCCATCTCTCCAGCCCACTTTTTAGTGTGTTTATGATTATGAGACTGTTTTTACTATTTCCTTTTAGTATATTAGGTAACTTTTTCCTATTTCTTTAGAAACTTTTTCTTTCAAAATTTATAACTGAGTTGTGCACATGTCACAGCATCTGTGTGATCGCTACAGGACAACTTGCAGGGATTGGTTCTTTTCATACCTGAGAACTGAACAGGTCATCAGGATTGACAACAAGCATCTCTACCCACTAAGCCATCTCTATGACTTCTCTACATTTTCATCTTCTTCATTTATTTGTGTTTTGAGACCGAGTCTCATGTAGTCCATCCTGATCCTGATTTGAAGTAGTTATAAAGCCAATTGTAACTCTGAGGTCCTAAGCCTCTTGCTTCCACTTGTAAAGGGGTCATAAGTGCGTGCTATGACGCCTAACTCCTATAGCATTACTAGTCTTTTCTAGATATTTTTCCTCAAATGGCTAACTATAAAAAGCCAAGTACGGCCGGGCGTTGGTGGCGCACGCACTTGGGAGGCAGAAGCAGGTGGATCTCTGTGAGTTCGAGGCCAGCCTAGTCTACAAAGTGAGCCAGAGCTGTTACACAGAGAAACCCTGTTTCGAAAAACCAAAAAAAAAAAAAAAAAGCCAAGTACTTAAAAACAAACAAAAAACAAAGAGCTGAGCGTGGTGGCACACATCTATAATCCCACCACTCGGGGGGGCAGAGGAAGGCAGATCTCTTTGAGTTCAAGGCCAGCCCGGTCTACAAAGTGAGTCCAGGACAGCCAGGGCTCTGTTACAGAGAGAAACCCTGTCTCAAAAAACCAAAAAACAGTTACTTTATTTGTAAAATATCCTTTTTAAAAGTACACTTTAAAACTCAATTAAGCTCTGGAAGTCTGCATAGGGTTGAGAATTCAGGCCACGTATTTACCGTAGTTTATGTACATGAGAAGGTAGTAAAATATAGCTATTATGAAAGATGAACCATTATTCAAATTTTAGAAGGCTGCTTCCTGTCCCTGCACTGACAATGGCATCAGATGATTATCCACTGATTTCTTTCTTACTGACACAAAGCCTGGCTGACTGCTTCTGAGTTCACCGCACAGCTGACGATGACCTTGAACTTCTGGTTCTCTTCCTCCAACCTCTCAGGACCTGGGATTACAGGAAGGCACTACCAGGCCCACTGTTTTGTGCAGTGCTAGAGATAGTACACAGGGCTTTGCACACTTTAGGCAAGCACTCTACCAACAGAGCTATATCCCCAGCCCATTTCATTTGCAGTTTATGGCATAACAGTGGGACACTAAATAAACAAAATACGACACAAGAAAGCCTCTTTTTATCAGCCCTTTTCAAGCCCCTACATGAGAAATGGTAGGGGAATATCTGTAGGAATACAGTTTATTGTCTGCTCCTCCACTCAGAAGTAGCTGTGTAAAAAGAGAGAAAAAAAAAAGTAAATACAAATATACAATAGTTAGACATGATTAAATATAACTTTGATTTCGTTTCGGGGGGGGGGGGGTGAGACGGGGTTTCTCAGTGGAGCCCTTGCTCTTCTGGAACTCACTCTGTAGAGCAGGCTGGCCTCAAACTCAGAGATCTGTCATCCTTTGCCTCCCAAGTGGTGGGATTAAAGGAGTGCGCCACCACACCTGGCAAGACAGTCTTCATACAAGTGTGCACTTCCTGCACTTTGATCACACTTGCCCGCCACACCCTCCTTTGCTTCTTCCCCTCCTCCCAAAAGTCTTGCTTCTATTTTCATGTCATTCATTCATTCATACATACAAACATACATATGATTTTATGCATGTATGTGAAACCGCCCAGCTTGAAACAGTACTTAAGGGACAGCCAGAACAAACTTCTCTACTTCTAGGCTGGGCAGCCCAGCCCAGAATTCTTCAATGCAGGCTGGAGATATAGCTCACAGGTGGAGCACATGCCAAGCACACACAAGGCTCTGGGCTAATAACCAACAGCAAAAGCAAACACCCAACCGGAAAAGTCCCAAAGTGTTAGAATATGAACTTCTTGAGTATTGGCATGATGCCACAAGTATATAATCTCACACCTGACCTAGTGCCACAGGTCACAGAGTATTTTCTAAGATTACCTTCAGACAACTTGCGTTAAGATACAAATTAACAAGGGGGAAATCCACATTTAGATTCAGGTCCCACTCTAAAATATCTCAGAAATGTGCAAATATTCCAAAATCTAAAATGCTTCTGGTCCAAAGCATTCTCGATAAGGGATGCTTTTGAAGGCAGGTTTTCACACTACAGCCTAAGCTGGCCTCAAGCTCACGGCAGCCTCCCTTAACTCAGTCTCCTAATTGCTGGGATTGCATGTGTACACTATTGTGCTCAGCTAGGACTATTTTATATAATATGGATTATAAAATATACTTAAGCACTTACAATCATTTTTATGTGCATATGTAAGCTCTTGTTATCCGACAATTCTTCCCAGATTTAGGTCCCAGAGCCACTTGGACTGTGTCTCACCAAAACAAACACCACCACCACCTTCTAAAACAGACATTTCTTTTTTTTTTTTTTTTTTTTAAAGATTTATTTATTTATTATGTATACACTGTTCTGTCTGCAGGTATATCTACAGACCAGAAGAGGGCACCGGGTTTCATTATGGATGGTTGTGAGCCACCATGTGGTTGCTGGGAATTGAACTCATGACCTCTTGAAGAGCAGCCAGTGCTCTTAACCACTGAGCCATCTCTCCAGCCCTAAAACAGACATTTCTAAATGGAAATTCTGTGATGCTATCAGTTTGAAGTAGGGAATTTATGGACATAGTAGGATTTGTAAATAATGTCTTATTAAGATATTCATATTCATTACAGATATTCAGGCCTGTAATACAAGTTAACGCAGAGGATCACAAGGTCTGTAGAGTAAATTTCAAGCCAGTGCGGGCAACTTAGTGACATCCTGATGTAAGAAAAAGAGGGCTACTGTATGGGTACACGCCTATGACCCCAGCCCCTGAGGTGGAGACAGGAGAATCAATTCAAGGTCCTCGCCTGCTATACACCCTGGTTCCATGAGACCCTATTCTCGAGACAAGAAAAGGAAAAATAAGGGCTGGTAATGTAGCTTATTTGTCCACCACCTGCCTAGCATGGTGAGAACCCTGGGGTTCTCTGGACTGCCAAAAGAAGTAAAATGATATTCATGAGGGGGAAAAGACTTGTTTTAAATTTTCCATTTTTACTACTCTTCAAATTATTAAAGGGCAAATTTGTTTTTTGTTTGTTTTTTTGGTATGGGATGTAAAAACAATCATAAAAATCAGAAATATTAAAAGTGCTAATACTGGACTATGCCTTGATAAGAAAAGGTTTTCTTTTCAAATATTCTTTTTACTTGTTTGTTTTGGGTTTTTTTTGTTATGTTTTGTTTGAGAAAGGGTGCAGTAGCCCTGGCTGTCCTGGAGCTTGGTATGTACACCAGGCTTACCTTGAACTCACAGAGATTTGTCTGCCTCTGCCTCTCCACTGCTGAATTTAAATTAAACATGCACCTCCACACCCAGTTTTTTCAAGTATAATAACTTATAAAGATCTCTTGACTTCTAGACCAGTCGGGTCTATATACCAAATTCTAGGACAGCCAAGACTACAGAGTGAGACCCTGTTTTGAAAAACCAACAAAACAAAACAAAGAAAAACTCCTGCTAACTTTAGACATTAGGTTTATCTTAATGTTTTCTTCACCAAGTAATTTGTAAATTCTTACCCCTGTGTCTGTCCAGTCCACACTTAGAACTTTATCTTCATGGGCAGCTAGATCATAGAGAGGAGCCCTACAACTAAAGATGAAACAAACATGTTACATGCAGTCACTGTTTCAGTACAAACATTGAATGATCACTAATACTTTTCTCAAGACTTTACTGGATTTACTACAGACTTATTACAATAAACACCCAAGAAATATGCTATTCAGTTCCAAAAACTTATTCACAATGAGGTCCATTTTCATACTTTTGTACTTTAATTTTGTCCCACATCATAGCTTTATATACCCGTTGTCCAACCATTTGTATAATAACTCCTAAAATTACATTTCTAGCCCAAACCTTGTCCTTGAGTTTGAAATATATATGTGTGTAAAGTTGGATGGGTAACGGACAGAACCAAATCAAAACTCTCTGATTTCCCTCAGAAAGGTATTTTTCTAAAAAATAAAAATAATTATTTTATGTTACAAAATGTTTCATATTTTGATTATTATTTTAATTATTAAATAACTTTTTATTTTAGTTTGTGAATGGGTGTTTTGCCTGCATGTATGGCTGTGCACCATATATTCATGCAGGACCTGCAGAGGCCAGAGTTCCAGATTTGGATTCCCTGGAACTGGATGGTTGTGAATCACCATGTGGGTGCTGGGAGGTGAACCCAAGTCTTCTGGAAGGGCAGCCAGTGCTCTTCATTGCTGAGTCACTGTCAGGCCCCATTTTCTTTTTTTGGTTTTTTCGAGACAGGGTTTCTCTGTGTAACAGTTCTGGTTGTCCTGGACTCACTTTGTAGACCAAGCTGGCCTCGAACTCACAGTGATCCGCCTGCCTCTGCCTCCCAAGTGCTGGGACGCCCGGTGAGGCCCCATTTTCTTATCCACAGTAAGTCCCATTACCATATACCCAGTCACTCAAGCAGAAAATGTGGACAGTATTCCTTGATTCCTATCGCCACATTTAATCCATAGGAAATTAATCTTGCCGAAGACCTAAATTTAAAATATAGCTAGGACAAGATCACTTGTCTGTAATGCCACTACCACACACTATGCCCCCATGACCCATTTGGTCTTCCAGCATCTATTCCTGGTCCCTGATCAAACTCTCACAGCCTTGCTCATCCTGCTTGCTGTGAGCACTGTCTGTCTCATGCTCTCTTACTCACCATCCACATTTACTCCAGCAACACTGGGTTGGTTGTTAACTCCCCATTACCCCATGAGTCTTCCCACCTTTACGTTGTTTTCTCTGTCATACCAACTGCACACACCTTCACATTGTGCGATTTGCTACTGAAATATCTTCAGAGAGAAACTCTTGCCAAAGTGCAGCTTTACTCTGTTCTGCTTTGTTTGTAATACCTGCTGCTATTATCAGAAACTTAATTATCATATAAAATGTCAATTAAAACACCTGAGCCTTCTAAGATATCCTAAGATGTTAGAGGCAGATTTTCAATAATGTACACGAATGGGTACACAGCTGACGGCTTCTCTTTCAGCTCGGAGTCATGCATGGGGTTGCTTTAACCTGGACACCCCATATACACTGATGTCACAGCACTAGGCTGAGTGCAAAAGAGTTCTTTAGCATGAACTTATCTGTGAAGATACGTATTTCTATTACATTTTTCTTTTTTTTTTTTGGTTTTTCGAGACAGGGTTTCTCTCTGTATCCTTGGCTGTCCTGGACTCACTTTGTAGACCAGGCTGGCCTCGAACTCACAAAGATCCGCCTGCCTCTGCCTCCCAAGTGCTGGGATTAAAGGCGTGCGCCACCACCGCCCGGCTCTATTACATTTTTCATTAAGGTAATTTCTATTAAAGTTCTGGATAATCAAAACTAATAAAAGGTCGATGTTGGGGCTAATAACATTGCTTCTGATAGGCTGATTTCAATGCTGAGATCTGGTTACTGCCCCTTCTGAAACATTCTCTTGATTGGTTAATAAAAGTTGCTGAAGCTGGGCGGTGGTGGCGCACGCCTTTAATCCCAGCACTTGGGAGGCAGAGGCAGGCGGATCTTTGTGAGTTTGAGGCCAGCCTGGTCTACAAAGTGAGTCCAGGACAGCCAACAATACACAGAGAAACTCTGTCTCGAAAAAACCAAAAAAAAAAAAAAAAAAGAAAAGTTGCTGATAGGCTGGGCAGAAAGAGTATAGGAAGGCGGGACTTCCTGAGATCAGAACAGGAACCCTGTGTTTTTTTTTTTTAAATATTTTTATTTATTTATTATGTATATAATGTTCTGTCTGCATGTATGCCTACAGGCCAGAACAGGCACCAGATCTCATTATGGATGGTTGTGAGCCACCATGTGGGTGCTGGGAATTGAACTCAGGACCTCTGGAAGAACAGCCAATGCTCTTAACCTCTGAGCCATCTCTCCAGCCCGAACCCTGTGTTTTACACAAAGGATTAGCTCATTCCACCAGAAGACATGGAAGCAGACATGTTTGAGAATGCTGGAAGGTAATCATAGGCACATGGCAGTTTGGGATTAGGTAATATGGGTTAATTTAGAGTAGCTAATCGAGAGTCTACCCAGCTAAGGGCTAAGCGTTAAAACATTAAAAGGTCTTGGTGTATTTAATTATTGGGAAAAGGACCGCGATAGCTAATAGGCCCTCAGTCCAAGCAATCCAGGGCCGTGGGACTCCCCGACTCCCGTTGAACAATCTCTGACCAAGCCTCTCGGTAATTCTACAAGCCTAATATAACAACTTATATTAATTAACAGCGTTCAGGTTACAGGTGGTGTAGGTCACCCTGTTGGTTGGGGCTCGTTCCCCAGGATACATCAGGCTGCTGGTTAAGGCAGGCCAAGCCCATCAGCTGATATCCTGCCAGGCCGCCTGCTGTTCTGCCAAGTTGCTGGCTACTCCGCAGGCCTAATCTTACAGTTTATACTTATTAATAAATACAATTGATAATTAAATTGCAGTTTCAGGTCAGAAAGATGGTCAAGTGCTTTTTAAAAAGGGGGTAAAAATAATCAACAGACACATGTTAACATGAATAAAATTCCTTTGTTCCTGGACTTTATGTGCAAAGCATGTACACATGTATGTTAGTAAGGACAACCCGAGGTATTATTCCTCAAGTGCCATCTACCTGTTTTCTTTTTTTTGACACTCATCAAGTATGCTCGGCTGGCTAGCTGGCAGTCCCCCACGCCCCCCCCAACCCCGTCTTGTCTCCCCAGTGCTAAGATCATGAGCACACCTAACACAGTTTGTTTGTTTCATTTGAGTTCCAGGGTCCTCATGTGCGAAAGACAAACACTACCTACTTACCTATCCCTGTAGGGCAATCCTGGGACTTTTTTTGAGTATTAGTATTTGTCATGGCAAATAGTATAACCCTTCTGCATTTGAATAATTATTTCATTATTCACTTCGTTCTCTGCATGTAATGGTAATTAATACTATTTGTTTTGCAGATCAGAAAGAGGTTTTACTTTTTTTTAAGATTTATTTATTTTTGTAGTTATGTGTATTTATGTCTGTCTAAATGATAGTACGTATGTGTGAATTTAGTGCCCAGAAGGCCAGAGGCACCAGGTCTCCTGGAGCTAGAATTACAGGCTGTACCGATGTGTGTGCCATGAACCTAAGCTGGGTCCTCTACAAGAGCAGCAAGTGCTCTTCTGCCAAACCATGCTTCTTTTTTTTGTTGTTGTTTTGTTTTGTTTTTTCAAGACAGGGTTTCTCTGTATATCTCTGGCTGTCCTGGACTCGCTTTGTAGACCAGGCTGTCCTGGAACTCACAGAGATCCGCCTGCCTCTGCCTCCCAAGTGCTGGGATTAAAGGTGTGTGCCACCACCACCCGGCTAAACCATGCTTCTAATCCCAACACTTACCTTCTTGTATCCCACAGCTTGACAATGTTATCTAAAGAGCCTGAGATCAGCTGCTGTTCGTGGGTAGGAGACCACTTCACTGATGTTACCCAGCCTGTGTGTGAGGTGAGGGACAGTGACACTAGAGAACCATCTGCGAAGAAAAAGAAAATGCAACGAATTTTAGGATAGAAAAGCAGAATATACCAAGGAATTCTTATAGAAACTTATCTTTTTTATTTTTTTTAGCATTCCCCACTAGATACACCATACCTTTAGTTCGGGGATCCCACAGTCTAATATGCCTATCTGTGCTTCCAGATGCCAAACATTTACAAAGGGGAGAATAGGAAATACAATTAAACACTTTATTTCCTGTCTGAAAATAAAAAGAAAGAACATTAGCCCACAGTGAGCTACAAGAATTCACCTTTAGAAATTTATTACTGAAAAGACCATTAACCATAGGAACACCAAAACTGTCTTACCAGAGTTGACTTAAGACCTCCAGACTCAGCATCCCATACTCTAATTGTGTGATCCCAAGATGCACTGCAGATTTCTTCAGCATCTGACCACAGTACTGAGGAAATTGCTTCTGTGTGGCCAGAGAGGGTCACCAAGGGTGTCTAGAAATGAAAGATCCCCCAAAGTGAAAAACATTTTCACCATAGAATAACTGAAGAGGGTTAGGTGTGGGGTGCACAGCTTTATTCTAGAACTCAGGAGGCAGAGGTAGGCAGGGCTCTGAGTTCCAGGCCAGCCAAGGATACACAAGGATACTCTGCCAAAACAAAAGAGTAGATGTTAATGACTAAAGTAGATATGGCAGATTTTTTTAGCCCTGGGCAAATCCTCCAAGATAGGTATTTCTGTCTTTATTTTAAATATGAGGGGTCAGAAAGACAAGACTCAGTGGATAAAGGTATCAGCTGTCAAGGCTGCTGACCTGTGTTTAAACCAGGGACTCAGATGGTAGGAGAACCAACACCCAAAAGTTGTCCTCTGACCACCCCCCCCCACACTCATAAATAATAAAACACTTTTAAAAATTCGAGCTAGGCATGGTGGCGCACACCTTTAATCCCAGCGCTTGGGAGGCAGAGGCAGGCAGATCTCTGTGAGTTCAAGGCCAGCCTGGTCTACAAAATGAGACCAGGACAGCCAGGGCTACACAGAGAAACTCTGTCCCGAAAAACCAAAGGAAAAAAAATTAAAACTGTACAAGTCAGGAGGCCAGAGAGATGATTGAAAAGGGAAGGGTTTTGTCACCAAGCCTGATGACCTGAGTTCAATCCCAAACCCACGCTATGGAGGGAAAGAACTGATTCCCACAAGCTGTCCACTACTTCCACACATGTGCCTTGGCCCAGTCCAACCCCACCTCAGATAAATGTAAAAGTAAAAACTAAAAAGCAATGGCTTAGGGCTGGAGGGATGGCCCAGTGGTTTAAGAGCACTTGCTGTTCTTCCAGACGACCCATGTGTGGTTCCCAAACCACAGCTAGGCTGCTCACAACCACCTGTAACTCCAGCTCCAGGTGACCTCCTAATGGACCAGCATGAGGCCATCTTAACTCAAGGTCAAAATAAATTCATCCCCTTTTCTATAAAACTTGGGTTTGACCATATCTTGACTTATTTTCTAGATGTATACATGGAAGGAGTTAGAGGTTGGATAGTAAAGGGAGAAAATGATGTGATTATATTTTAATTAAAACCAAAAAGAAAGCCAGGAGTGGTGGTGCACGCCTTTAATTCCAGCACTTGGGAGGCAGAGGCAGACGGATCTCTGTGAGTTCGAGGCCAGCCTGGTCTACGAAGCAAGTCCAGGACAGCCAGGTCTATTATACAGAGAAACCCTGTCTCGAAAAACCAAAAAAAAAAAAAAAAAAAAAAAAAAAGAAAACCAAAAAGAAACAACGCACACCTTTAATTCCAGCACTTGGGAGGCAGAGGTAGGCAGACCTCTGTGAATTCGAGGCCAGCCTGTTCTACAGAGTTCCAGGACAGCCAATGCCTCACAGAGAAATCCTGTCTCAAAAACAGAAATCAAACAAAACAAACAAAAACCAAACACCACTACCCCAAACTCCCCCCTCAAAAGTCAAAACTTACTCTTGTTAGTCCCAATTGCTCTGTTTTTTGTTTCTTTCTTGGTCGATTTGTGGATTCTTCTGTCTCATCTTCCTCATCAGTAGGGACTGTATCACAGAGAATATTTAATATTTAGAATTTAATCAAGTCAAACTGCAAGAATGTCCTATATTCTGTGTATAAAGTTTTCTTTCTTTTTTACTTATTAGGGAATGTTTATTCCTTGTTGTTTTGGTGAACACAAAACTATACAAAACACTAACTGACCACAGGGAGATTGTACCTCAGTAATAAAGCACTTGGCCAGTATAAGGTCCCAGACTCATTGCTTAGTAACAGCAAAAAACAAAACCATTACCTGGATTGGCAATCAAACAAGGACAAGCACACTCCCTCCCCCCCCCAAGTCAGGGTTTCTCTGTATAGTCCTGGCTATCCTGGAACTCACTTTGTAGACAAGGTGACCTTGAACTCCAGAGAGATCCACCTGCCAAAGGTGTGTACCACCATGCCTGACCCAAGTACTTCTTTTGGGTTTCTCTGTGTAACAGCTCTGGCTGTCCTGGACTTGCTTGTAGACCAGGCTGTGAGCCACCACACCTGGCATTTTTTTTTAAAGCATATAAAAAACTCAGAATTAACCAGTTACTCTTTCTTTATGGTCATTGTTATAAATATGAACCATTTTTTTATCACAACAATGAAAAACTGCTTCCTGTTCAATCCAGATTAAGTTATGACCACATTGTATTTATGCCGTGCAAGAAAAAAGGTAAACGTCGATCAGAAGATGTACTTGGGCCATGTTCGCTCTTACTGACTATTCCCTTTCATAAAAAGGAAAAGTGCTTCATAGACATCAACGCCAAAGCCAGGCAAGTGTTTTATCAGTGAGTTAGATTTCCAGGTCATTGGCTTAAAAAAAAATTTTGTAACTTTCATGAATAATCACAAAATATTAAAATCAATAGTTTTTCAGCTTAGTGTGCTACCTGGCTAAATGATATATATGACAAAGATGTCTTAAAATTAAAAGCAAGCTAGGCATGGGTGGCACACGCCTGTTTTTTTTTGGTTTTTTGAGACAGGGTTTCTCTGTATAACAAACAGCTCTGGCTGTTCTAGACTCACTTTGTAGACCAGGCTGGCCTCAGAGATCCGCCTGCTTCTGCCTCCCGAGTGCTGGGATTAAAGGCCTGCGCCACCACTGCCAGCGGTGGCACACGCTTTTAGCTTCACTCAGCACTTGAGAGACAGTAGTAGGGGGATCTCTGTGAATTGGAGGCCAGCTTGGTCTACAGAGTGAGTTCCAGAACAGCCAGGGCTACACAGAGAAATCTGTCTCCAAAACAAAACAAAACAAAACCCAGTAATAGCTGGTACCAAACAATATCTCATTTACCTGATATTATCGAAGAATAAGACATTTCACAAAGGGAAAACAATTTAAACTTTATTCTTCAAAAATTTGGTGAGCTCTCCCCTTTCTTTTGCTCCCATCAGCATTTCCTAACTTCTTTCAAGAACCCTTTTCCTCCAGTTGTGTTTTTTAATCTATATTTTCAAATGATGCATGACTGTAATCCCAGCATTTGGGATGCAGAGGCAGGAGGATCACAGTTTGAGGTCAGGCTGATCTATACAGCCAGTGCCAGGTTCCAGGATAGTGACAGACATATAAAAGACCATGCCTCAAAAAGAGGCATATATTACGTGTGTGTACCACGTGTGTGTCTGGTGCCCAAGAGCCAGAAGAGGGTGAAACTGGAGCTAAGGATGGTTGCGAGCTGTCAAGTGAGTGCATGAACTAAATTTGGATCCTCTGCAGAGCAACAAGTTCTCTTAATCGTTGAGCCTTCACTCTAGACACTCAAAAATCATTTTAAAGTGACTTAAAATGAGTCAATATTATTCTTAGTAAGAGTATTCTAAGATCTCAGATAATTTGTTATGTATTTAGCAAATTAGTGACTGTCAAATAAAGTGGTAGGGATTAAAAAAAAAAAAAAAAAAAAGCAAAACTGTTACACAGAGAAACCCTGCCTCAAAAAATCAAAAAAAGAAGAAGCAAAAATCTTACAATAGAAATTCAAGCGGGGCATGGCAGATCTCTGAGGTCAAGGTCAGCCTGGTCTATAAAGACAGTCCAGGATAACCAGGGCTTGTTACACAGAAAAAGCCTGTCTAAAAAAAAAAAAAAAAAAGAAAGAAAGAAAGGAATTCATACTATACTTTCTTTGTACATACCAAAACACATTGGTGTATTTTTACAGCAAACATGAGCTATAAAAGTCCCTCACTGAGCCAGGTGGTGGTGGCGCACATCTTTAATCCCAGCACTTGGGAGGCAGAGGCAGGTGGATCTTTGCAAGTTCGAGGCCAGCCTGGTCTACAAAGTGAGTCCAGGACAGCCAGGGCTACACAGAGAAACCTTGTCTCGAAAAACCAAAAAAAAAAAAAGTCCCTCACTGAAACTAGAAACATTAGTAAGTCAAAGTACAAAAAATGTTTATACCTGTAGACCAGATCTTTAGCATCTTATCCCAGGAGCCACTGCAAAACTAAATAGATACATACAAAGGAGAGACCATATGAATAACTTACGCTATTTTTCCCCACCTCCATTTTTACTTTCATGTTTTGCTTTGCTTTGTTTTTCTGTAAAAAGCTTTGACATCTTTACTAGATCATCATATCCTTGGCTTCCTAGTCTTCTGGTAGCTGCAGCCTCAGTCTCCATGGTAACCAGTTGCTATTCTTACGTGGAATTGTGGACTGCACAGTTGCTTACATCAAAGCTGGCAACTAAACTATACTACAGTAATAGGTCTGTTCTGCTTCTAGAACCTTTACGAATAAATCCTGAGAAATGAACTCAGACTTTTCTATGGGAAACAAAACAGATTTTTCCCCAAGGGACAAGTAGTAGAGGATATAAAAACTAGGAAGTATTTCCATGTAGAGAAAACCAGAAGATCGTTCAAAATGTGGCGTGGAAACAGACAAGGCTGGTGTGTGCGGTCACCTTGCGTCTCCGTTCCAGAGGTTCCTGAGCTCTAAACGCACCATCCCTTTCTTCTTCTGGCTAGTTCATTCATTCTTTGGCTATTACAATCAATTTTTTCTTGAGCTTTAACAAATTTAACAAATTGAAGATGAGTTTCTACCCATGTATAAACAAAATATGGGTCTCCTAACTTCCCAGCCAAAAGACAAGAAAAGTTAATTCATTTAAATTTGAACTCAACAACATAGAAACTTTCTGTGACTCAAAATAAACCATAAACCTTTGTCTTTGAGTGTATCAAACATTCTTTGCTCCTCCAAGTTGCAGAATCTTCCAATGCAGCATAGGGAACTGTCAGACATTAAGAGGGTTTGCAACCCTTCCCAGGACAATGTAGTTATTACTCGCTGGTGTGTGGGTGCTTAACGGTCACTCTTCTGTTATACTAAGAAGGAGGGCAGGTGGCATGGTGGCTCATGCCTTTCATCCCAGTACTCAGGAGGCTGATGCAGGCCAATCAGCAGGGCGTGAGGCCACACTAAACTACACAGGGAGAATTCCAAGACAACCTGGGCCAGAGGATAACCTGTCTCAAAAAAGAAAAAGGGACTAAGGATTTAGTTCATATGCAAGTATAAGATGTTTTCCAGCACTGATGGTAAAATAAGCTGTAAACATTAACCTCTTCATGCTAAGGCTTGGGTGTCACCTAGACAATTTCAACTGATGACAGCATTATAAGAGAATTTGATGAATTAAAAAACTATCAATTGCTATCATTTAAGGTTATATAAATACATTACTAGTCTAGCTGATGGCATGACTACTTCCTTTGGGTCTATAATCTTACTAATTTTAGCCTCTGATTGTTAAGCAAGTTTTTAAATTCTACCTAAACACAACAGTGATAACACATTGGCTACTTACTTTAGTTCCTGAGCTATCAACTGCTACAGAGTCCACACTCCCAGCATGCCCTCTGCAGCAGTGCAGGGCTTTCACTTTGTTCCTTTCTACATTCCACTCCCATAAGACAATAGTCTGGTCCATTGAGGCACTCAGGAGTAAGCAGGACAAACCATCTGAAACAAAAAGAAAACAAGAAAGAAATTAGTACAAAATCTTAACTCTTTCTTATTCTTTATCATTCCACATTTTTGGGAATGTTTATATAGTAATCAGATGGACTTCTTTTAAAAGAGAGCTAACATGGTAAAAAGGGAAAATTCTTAAGCCAGGCCTAGTATTGTACATGTGCAATTGCAGCCCTCAGGAGGCTGAGGCAGAAGCGTGACAAGTTTTAGGCCTACTTGGGATGTACAGAAAGTCCTAGGCCAGCCTAGGCTACACAGTGAGAACCTGTCACTACCCCCAGACACACACAAAAAGGAGAAACTGATTTAAAAACAGGAAAAATGTGTTCAATACACTTAGTAACTTGAAATGCACAGTGGTGAATTTGGTAAAGATCTACTTCCATAACTTATGGATTTGGTGCTGGTAAGTGGCTCAGCAGAGGAGTGCGTGCTCAGTATGCACAGAACTCTGGTTCAATCTCTAGAAGCCGAGGGAAACAAACAGCAATGTATGGACTTTAAGAAGATAATTCTTTCCTTCTTGAGCACCAGATTTCTGAATGACCTCACCACGACAGAGGCATGAAGCATATCTCACTCAATCATTCTTCTGCTACACTACAATTAGTTCAATTTTAAACTCTGAATATTCTTCTAGAGCTGGGCATGGTAGTGCACACCTTTAATTCTGGCACTTGGGAAGCAGAGGCAGGCGGATCTCTGTGAGTTCAAGGCCAGCCTGGTCTACAAAATGAGTCCAGGACAGTCAAGACTTCACAGAGAAACCTTGTCTAGAAAAAAAAAAAAAAAAAAAAAAAACCAAACCAAAACAAACCCCGTCCCCCAAAAAAGATTCTTCGTAAGTAGAATCTTACCTTTTTTCACCCAAGCCACATCCTTTACAACATCTGTATGACCCACAATTGTCATTATTGACTTTCCTTCCAAGGTCCAGATCCGAGAAGTCTTATCATAAGAACCAGACAAGATCCTACAATGAGGAGAAAACGCTATGAAATACAAAAAGATGACTTTTGAAGCTCTGAAAGTCAACTGTTTCTATGGCAACAACAAAGTAAACTTTGGACAGTAAACTCTTCTTTTTATGAAGAACAAGATTTCAAAGCATAACAACTGCTCAGGTGTTATGTAATTTTTCGGAACCACTAAAAACATGAGATTTCAACTTTGTTGTTGTAAATACTATAAATTTCACCAAGCAGTGCAAACTACTTATAAAGCATAACCATCCTTAATAACCACTGAAACTATTAAAGACAAAAACAGGGACGGGGAATGTAGCTTAGTGATGGAACACTTGCCCAGCAAGCAGAGGCTTCTGGGTTTGATGTGCAGCAACACACAGACACACAGTCCTGGACACACACAGACACACACACCCCGACCACAATACCAGAGCAAAAAGGAAAATCATGAAGAACAAAAGAAAAACCAAGCCAGGCATGGTGGCACACCTTTAATCAGAACAAGTGGGCTACAGATTACACAGAGACACACTGTCGCAAAACAAAAACAACAACAACAACAAAAACCAAGTAAAACCAGTAAAAATCTAACATTGCATAATAATCCCAAGTACTTCAGGAGGACAAGATGGTTAAGCAGTAAAGCACGTGCTTCCAAACCCAATGACCTGAGTTCAGTCCCCGGAACCAACGTAAAGGTGAAAGATGGGAACCAACTTCAGAGTTGTCTTCTGATTGCCACATATTTTATATACACGTGCAATGGCACATGCATGTGTGCACACACACAAACACAAAACAAAGCAAAATACCTAATAATAAATAAAAATAAAATGACCAAAAAGGAAAGACAGAAGTAAGCTACCCCTCCAATCAACTCCTAAGGCATTTTTGTCTATGAGCAAAGCCAGTTAGGATTGGGATCAGCAGTAGGTATTTGCTATAAGATTTGCTTCTATATGTCTTTGACTCCAGGCTGTCCATGTTATTCCTACAGTAGTATGTCTGCATCTTCATGGTAGCAGATATGTAGCCATAAAAATTAATTTTTCACCTCTATGAAGCAGCCTGTATCTTTGGTCTTAAATATCAATGACTTGCTGACACACAGAAATCAAATGTCACAACATTTTGAATCAAAGAAAACCTAATAAACCCGTGTTTTCTTCTTGAATACACTGATTGCAAAAGCCTGTTTGGTATGGTCACCAATACACACAGCATAGAGTTACTTTGATGAAGAAAAAGGAAAGAGGGAAACAGCTATACTGTGGGTGACAAATACCGAAGGACTACACCAGAAAACAAGCACATTCCCATGGCATACCATTCCTCTGCCCCTTTAACTGAGCTGATCCAGTCATCATGGAACATGCATTGCTCTGGCTGGGGTGCGGTGTATTTTTCCACATATTCTAGTTCCACAACCTCTTCCTAGTCACAAGAGAAGAGAAAATAAATCAGGGACAGTTCTTTAAATATTACTTTGAAGAGAGAAAATTTGGGAGTCATTTCAAAGCTAAGATTTCCAGCACTCGGGAGGCAGAGGCAGGCAGGTCTATGAGTTCAAGGCCAGTCTGGTCCACACAGCAAATTCCTTGGCAGACAGGGCTGTCTCAAAAAATAAAAACAACAACAAAAAGGAAACCCCCCCCCCCCAAAAGGAAAGGTCCATTTTCATTGGCTTCTCATTGAGCTAAGAAGGTAAAACTTAGTAGCCTTAGAAAAGTTACATTAAAGCAGGGCATGGTGGTGCACGCCTTTAATCCCAGCCACTTAGGAAGTAGAGGCAGGTGGATCTCTGTGAGTTCAAGGCCAGCCTGGTCTACAAAAGTGAGTCCAGGACAGCCAGGGATGTTACACAGAGAAACCCTGTCTTGAAAAAGCAAAGAAAAAAACCACCAAAAAAAAAAAAGTGGGAATAAAAAGACAGCTTTTAGCTGGGTGGTGGTGGCGCACGCCTTTAATCCCAGAACTTGGGAGGCAGAGGCAGGCGGATCTTTGCGAGTTCGAGGCCAGCCTGGTCTACAAAAGTGAGTCCAGGACAGCCAGGGCTACACAGAGAAACCCTGTCTCGAAAAAAAAAAAAAAAAAAAAAAAGACAGCTTTTATGTAAGAAAATATCTGATAGCCGGCATGGTGACGTATGCCTTTAATCCCAGCGCTTGGGAGGCAGAGGCAGGTGGATCTCTGTGAGTTCGAGGCCAGCCTGGTCTACAAAGCGAGTCCAGGACAGCCAGCCCTGTTGTTATACAGAGAAACCCTGTCTCAAAAAACCAAAAAAAAGAAAAGAAAAGAAAATATCTGATAAACGAAAAGATCATGTGTATTTTTCAATGAGGAGAGAGTTCTGTTCTGGATGATGATGTAGCTCTGGGATGGGCAGTGGTGCTAATTGCACAGGACCTCTCTCCACATTACTCAACTGTACACTTAAGAATGGCTGAAACTGGGCTGGAGAGATGGCTGCTCTTCCAGAGGACCCAGGTTCAATTCCCAGCACCCACATAGCAGCTCACACCGCCTGTAACTCCAGTTCCAGGAAATCTGACACCCTCACACAAACATGCATGCAGGCAAACACCAATGCACATAAAATAAAAATAAATTATCAAAAAAAAAAAGAGCCCAGCACTTTGAAGTCAGAGGCAGGTGCCAGCCTGGTCTACAGAGTTGAGTTCTAGAATGGCCAGGGCTACACAGAGAAACCCTGTCTCAAAAAAGAAAAGGAAAAACAAAAACAGGTTAAAATGGTAAGTTTGTTCTTATATATATATATATATATATATATATTTTTTTATAATATTTTTAAATCACAGAATTTTATAGAGGCAATTACAAATTATATTCTAAACAATTTTATTATATTTATTCATTTGGCACGTGTGCGCTTCCATGCATTCTACACTGCATGTGGAGGTTAAAGGACAACTTGTTGGTTTTCTCATTCTACCATGTGGGTCCTGGGGATGAACTCAGGTTATCAGGCTGTGGGGCCAGTGCCCTTACTTAGTAAGCCATCTTGATGGCTCCATCTACCTCTCCCCCTTTTTTTTCCCAGACGGAGTCTTACTATATAACCTCAGTTGGTCTAGAACTCATATGTAGACCAGGCTGGTAAGGAACTTACCTGCCTACCTCCACTGAGTGCTGAGATTAAAGGAATGTACCATTACCCTTGGGTGTACTCTCTTTGTTTTAGATCTTATTTATTTTTATTTTGTGTGTATGGGTGTTTTGCCTGCATGTATCTATGTACCATGTGTATGTAGTACTCAAAAGGCCAGAAGAGGGAGTCAGATCCCCTGGGACTGAGTTGCTAATCTTAACCCTGAGTTAGCTGCCATGTGGGTGCTGGGAATTGAACCCAGATCCTCTAGAAGAGCAGCTAGTGCTCTTACCACAGAGCCATCTTCCAATTTATAATGATACTTTAATTATAAAAACAATAATAAGGAAAGTTGGCATAGCCATATCCACTGGAAAGAACGAGAGTCATGAACCCAGCACAGCTGTTTGACATAGTTCCAGCAAAGCTGAGCTGAATGCTGCAACCACTGTCATTTTATCTCCCACTTTTCGGTTTTGATCTCTATGTGTTGCATTCTTTGGGACTTTCTGCATTATGATTTATTTTGTCCTTTCCTGAGAAAATTATGTCTGAATCTTTTTAGGACTATTCTAAACTTAACTTTATCTGGCCCTATTTGGAAGTCTTCCTTATGCCCTGGAGATCATTAAGCACAGATAAGCACATAGCTAGATGAGGCCATTACTCCAGGAACCTTCTTGGGGTATCTGCCCCTGAGCTAACTCAAAGAGTATATTGGTGCAGAGACAAGGGACAAACGCTGACTAGCCAGGAGAATAGGTTACAGATTCAAGGTCTCTTTTTATTATAGCCACAGAGCTCTCTGAAAATGTAGTTTAAAGATAGGGTACAGGGTACACCCCGGAGGAATGAAACTCAGTAAATGAGATAGATTGACTAAAATAAACTTTTCCTACTTTATAGCATAGATTATGAAACATATAGTAAAAGAAGTTAGGTATTAGTATTTTCTATTCACATAAAGACTGGCTCAGAATTTTCTGTCTGTCTAGAGTGCCTTCAGACTACAAACACTACCAGCCTAAAAGCAGGCTGTCATATAATAAATGTGTATGCTTAGGAGGAGACATTCTTTAGATTCTTTAAGCTGGAGTTATATGTCTGATAATAAAAATAAAATCTGTTCTGTTTGTATTTTCTAATTGTGATTGAACTTGTAACCCTGGACAAGTTGAAAAATCAAACACAATATTTCTTGGGTAATCACTAGTCTGTCTTTGTTGGATAATTACTAGTCTGTCTTTGTTCTGTGAAACCTGTATAAATAAAGAAGCATCCGATTGCTAGTCAGTCAGAGCTGCGAGATTCCTTGGACCATCTGGGCCTGACTCCTCCCTCTCTCACTGGACTTCTTAGGCTCATCTCCTCTGCGGGCATCCTCTGGAGGCCCACAGAGAAAGTTTAAAAATTGGGGCTGGAGAGATGGTTCAATAGTTAAGAACACTGGTTGTTCTTCCAAAGGACCTGGGTTCAAATCCCAGCACCTACATGGCAGTTCACAGCTGTCTGTAATTGCCGGGTGTGGTGGCACACGCCTTTAATCCCAGTGCTTGGGAGGCAGAGACAGGCGGATCTCTGTGAGTTCAAGGCCACCTTGGTCTATAAAGTGAGTTCCAGACAGCCATGGATACACAGAGAAATCCTGTCTCAAAACAAAAAAAAAAAAAAAAAAAAAAAAAAAGTTCAAAAATTACAGAAAAGTATCACAGTCACTATAACCTAACCCTTTTTAAAGATGTGTATAATTAAGCTGTACTCCAGTTTTAGTAATTAACATACACTTGCTAATCATTTTCTTACCTTGCTTTTACAAATTTAAAAACTATATCAATTCATTTGCATTTTCTTGAATAAAATATTCTTGGCCTGGCGTGGTGGCGCACGCCTTTAATCCCAGCGCAGAGGCAGGCAGATCTCTGTGAGTTCGAGGCCAGCCTGGTCTACAAAGCGAGTCCAGGACAGCCAGCCCTGTTATACAGAGAAACCCTGTCTCGAAAAACCAAAAAAATTGGGAGGCAGAGGCAGGCAGATCTTTGTGAGTTCGAGGCCAGCCTGGTCTACAAAGTGAGTCCAGGACAGCCAAGGATACACAGAGAAACCCTGTCTCGAAAAACCAAAAAAAAAAAAAAAAAAATATTCTTAGAGGGGATCTAAACGATGACTATATAGAAACACAAATTCAAATTTTTGGTGAATGGGCAAAGGTGCTTGCCAGCAAGCCTGAGGTCCTAAATTCAATCCCTGGGACCCATAGGAGAGAAATGACTCCTACTAATTGTCCCCTGACCTTCACATGTAGGCTGTGGCACCTACACGTACCATACAATGAATAAATAAGTAATCGTACTTTTAAAATGTTTTGTAAGACTCTTGGGTATTGAAAACAACTTAAACTGATTTTACAAGGAGTTACTCAAAATATTTTGTAACACATGAAATCAAATACAGGCAGCACTTGGACTTACCGATGAAATGTTCTCCAGTTCCATGTGTCTGACCAAGGGCATTCGAAGAAACTGGCCCTTGATAAGGAAGTCAAACTCGACATGCTTGTGGAGGTCTGAAAAAGAGTACGGGTTTTAAGAATATCAGTGGATATGTATGAGAACCTGAAGCAGTCAAGTATGCCGTGCGCACTGTTACCTCAGCTACTCAACTTTGTATACACATCAGAGAGATGTCATATTCTAGTATAGTGCACGCTTTTTGGGTTTCTAGACAAGGTCTCTGTCCTAGAACTCACAGAGGTCCCCTTGACTCTGCCTCCTGAGTACTGGGATCAAAGGCATGCACCACAACACATAGCTACATGAATTTTAAAGAACCAACACACTTTGTTCTGTCAGCTTATTCTTGATTTTGTGGTTGATGTAATTGTTTTAGGAGCTAGGGGCTGAATCCAGGCTGAGCTCATGTTCTACCACTCTTAACTACACCCTACTAATCTCATTTCTTTTTGTTTTGAAAGAGTGGTTTATTGAGTCACTACAGGGGAACAGGCTACATAGTACCTAAAGTACCATCTGCAGCCCATTACCTGATTTTATTATTTATTTATTCTTTTTGGATTTTAGAGACAGGGTTTCACTGTATGGCTCTGGCTATCCTAGAACTCACTCTGCAGACCAGGCTAGCCTCAAACTCAGAGATCCACCTGCCTCTGCCTCCTGAGTGCTGGGAATAAAGGAGTGCACCATTACTTCTGGCTCTACATGTAGTTTTTATTAATTTAACTTATAGTTTTTTTTTTTTTTTTTTTTTGGTTTTTCGAGACAGGGTTTCTCTGAATATCTCTGGCTGTCCTGGACTCGCTTTGTAGACCAGGCTGGCCTCGAACTCACAAAGATCCACCTGCCTCTGCCTCCCAAGTGCTGGGATTAAAGGCGTGCGCCACCACCGCCCGGCTTAACTTATAGTTTAAACTGGGTCCTACTGTGTAGTTCATATTGGCTTCAAACTCACTACGTAGCTCAGGCTAGCTGTGAATGCTCCATCTCATTGCCTCAGCCTCTAGGGAGCTGAGGAGTGTACTGTCATGCCTAGTTACTCATGTTTCAGAGTAGGCTTAAATCTCCCTCCTTTTCTTCTTGTCATTTCTTCACTGAGGAAAATGGGTCAACTATCTTTCATTTCTTACATTCTGGGCTTGGTTAATGACATCTCCAAAGTGTCTTTTTATTTTTTAACTTTACTTTTATTATTATCTTGGGTATGTATGGTGGGTGTCTGTAGCGCGTGTGCCATGGCGTCCATATGGAGGTCAGAGGACAACCATGTGGAGTTGGGTCTCTCCCCTTTAACTTGGGTCATGAGGATTACACTCAGATAATCGGGCTTGCAGCACTGAACAGAAAGAAAGCACCTTTAGCTCTCTGAGCTGTGTCATGGCCCTACCTTTTACCCCCACAATATCCTGTAAACCAGTGAGCCTTGAATGACTGGTAAGACTTTAGGTCTCTTCTTTGGAAAGTTTTCACAGGGAATATTGTATATCCATTACTGTACCACATCAACATGGATCCGTTAACTGGTACGGTTTTTTCCTATATGCGTGTGTAAGCACATGTATGTGCATGAGTGTGAAAGTACGGCTGATGTTAAATATCTTCCTGGCTTGCCTGCCGCCTTAAATATGAAGGCCAGGTCTCACTGAACCACAGCTCGATGCTTTGCTAGTCTGGGGTGGCCAGCTTGCCCTCATCTCTGCTTCCAGCGTGCTGGGAACACAGACAGGGTACCATGACAGCCCGCCACTGGTCTTCATGCTTCCATCAGAACACTTAGCGCACTGAGCCATCCCCCCAGCCGTCTGCCATGTATTTTTCAACGTTGTTGAAATCCACCTTCCGGATCCAGTCTGACTGCACCCACCATAATGTTCCCTATCTACCATTAACCTATTTAATGGTTGTAACAATTATCGGTAATCACTACTTACATCTATTTTTGAAGAAGGCAAGTAGTAATTTAATATTATTAGTAAACTGATCCTATTAATCTTTCCACAAATATTAGCAATAATTTTAGTCAACTAATGGTTTATGTTTTGATATTTGGAAATCCAAATCATTTACAACTTTAGAGCAATGACATGTCACTTTTATAAAATTACAAAGACACATCAGAATCTCTATGTATAAATACTGAAAGTGAAGAGGAGGACTCCTCAAAAATACTAAGTATCATGAATGAAAAAACTATAGCTTTTTAGCAATAAATAGATTGCAGGCCCTTGACACACAAATAAAAGCCTTTATAAAAGCATTATCTCACAAGCCATGGTGGTGCATGCCTTTAGTCACTTCATTTGGGAAGGCACAAGGAGGAGGACCTCTTGAGTTTGAGGCCAGCCTTGGTCTGCATAATGAGCTCCAGGATAGCCAGGGCTCCATAGTGAGTGTTTAAGAAAGAACAAAAACGTAAACCAAAGCACTACTTCACACTTAAGAAAAACTGTGAGACTACTTGACAATGAGGAGAGAAAACATCAGTGACAGCTCTCACCTTCCCAACCAATGCCTCAAGTTAGAGAGATGCAAAAGAGCTTCATAACATTAGAGACACTGGCAGATAAGCAAACTTATTCCTATGGTGACTTTACTGACAAACTCTGTGTTTTTAAAAATTATATTTCAGGGGGTTTTCAATTTCTTGCATCTTTATGAAATTTGATTATATCCATTATTTTTTGATAATTTTTAACAAAGCCCACCAGTATTAATAATGATATTTTGTTATTGTATAAAATATACTGCTATTTTGTTTTGTATATCTCTAGCAAAAATGAGGCCTAAGCTTCAAGATACTTGTTTAATTTGGCACAAGCACAATCCTTTGATTATCATAACTAGCATACACTAAAATCTCTACTCCTAACTTACAAACACTTTACCTCAAAACTGTCTTTAAAAAGCAGATTAAACGAGCTGGGAAATGGCTCCGAGGTTAAGAGCACTGGTTGCTCAACCAGAGGACCTGGGTTCAATTCCCAGCACCCACATGGCAGTTCACAACTGTTTGTAACTCCAGTTCCAGAGGATCTGGCACCCTCACATAGACATACTTGCAGGCAAAACACCAATCCATATAAAAATAAATAAATCCTTTAAAAAAAAAAAACAAAAAATAGCAAGTATTTTTTTTTTTTTTTAGAAAACTTTTTTCTTCTTTCAGAGAACCACCAGAAAAATGGTTATGTTACAAATGATATATTTTATTGTAAAATTTATGGAACTAAAAAAGGTATTTAAAGCCAGGCATGGTGGCACATGACTTTAATTCTAACACTCAGGAGGCACAGGCAGGTGGCTGAGTTTGAGGTCAGTCTGATCTACAGATCAAATTCCAGGACAGCCAGGGCCACACAGAGAAACCGTGTCTCCAAAATCAAAAAAAGAAAACACAATAAAACAAACAAACAAAACATATCTAAGTGTAGCTGGTAGCACCGTGGCTCCCCTAACTTCTTGGTCGTATCTAAGTGTAGCTGGTAGCACCGTGGCCCTCCTAACTTCTTGGTCATATCTAAGTGTAGCTGGTAGCACCGTGGCTCCCCTAACTTCTTGGT
>CAJQZJ010014103.1:9590641-9602711 GCA_907164525.1 Lophiomys imhausi | reverse complement strand
GTATCTAAGTGTAGCTGGTAGCACCGTGGCTCCCCTAACTTCTTGGTGCACACACACTCACCATTTTTGGTCTCCAGCAATTTATTGATGATGTTACTAAGGTCAGCAACTTCAGAGGTGGCAGGGATTGAGAAAGGAGCATCATCTACTGCATATCTATAAAAGGAAGTGACATGTCAGCATTATGCCTAGGCATTTTGACAAACCTGTATTTATTCATTCAACAACTATTTATTGGGAACTTTATGCAAGACATTTGCTACATGGCATAAACAAAATGATGTAAGGGGTGTGTTTGTCTGTCTTTCTTTCTCTCCTTCTTTAGGGTTTTCGAGACAGGGTTTCTCTGTGTAGCCCTAATTGTCCTGAAATTTGATCTGTAGACCAGGCTGTCCTTAAACTCACAGAGATCCGCCTGCCTCTGCCTCTTGAGTGCTGAGATTCAAGGTGTGTATCACCACTGGCTGGCAAGATGTCTTTTTTCTTAAAACAACAATGAAATCCTGTGAACACGGTGTCATAAATGATGGGGCTATCAGCAGTTACTTTGGAAAACAGTGACTAGTTCCTCTAAAAGTTCAATGTGGACTTACCATTTGACCCAAGAACTACACTTTTAGGCATACACCAACAAACAATGAAAACATATATACAGGGCATGGTGACACCAGCCTTTAATCCCAGCATTTTGAAGGCAGGTGGATCAGTAGGTCTGAGGCCAGCCTTGGCTACACTTGCTCACATAAAAACTGTAAATTAATGCTTACACAGTCACTATTCACAACAGCTAAGTTACTAAAAGAGTGGCTGGGTATGGTGGTGCACGCCTTTAATCCCAGCACTTAGGAGGCAGAGGCAGGTGGATCTCTTTGAGTTTAAGGCTACCCTGGTCTACAGAGTGAGTACCAGGACAGATAGCCAGGGCTGTTACACAGAGAAACTCTGTCTAGAAAAACCTTTAAAAAACAAACAAACAAACAAACAAAAGGATACTGAAAGACCCTAAATGTCTAACTGGACAATAAGAGAAAATGAGCCATATAATGGACAATTTGACCATAAACTATGATAGTCTCACTTATGAATAAACTATAAAAAGCACAAAAAGCAAAAACAAATACCATCCACAAAAGACCACATATTTTGTATAATTTCATTATACAAAATGTCCAGGATAGGCAAATCTAGAGATAGATGGTAGGCAGCTAAGTAGCTGACTTGGGTGGGGAGCTTTTAAGGGATGGAGTGGCAACTAAAGACTGGAGAAGTTTGAATCAGGCAGTGGCGCATACCTTTAATCTCAGCACTTGGGTTGGGAAGCAGAGGGAGGCAAGTCTGCGTTCGAGGCCAGCCTGGCCTACAAAAGTACTGTGTGAATGGTTGTACCATTCTACTGATATGATGCACCTGAATCCCACACAGGTATGTATCACTAGTAAAGTTGTTATCTATACGACTGACTTATTGAAACACACAAGTATACACATATAAATATATACATGTACAGAGTCCTGGTCAGTTTTGTCAACTAGACAGAAGCCAAGGTCATCTGAGAGGAGGAAACTTCAATTAAGAAAATGCCTCCATTAGACCAGCTAGAAGGCATGTCTGTGGGAGCATTTTCTGCATTATTTATTGACTGTTGTTAGAGGAAGCAGTTCACTGTGGGAAGTGCCACTCCTGGGCAGGTGGCCCTGGGTTGTACAGGGCTTTGCTAGCCACGGGGATGGCAAGCTAGCAGGAAGCAGCATTCCTGCATGGTTTCTGCTTCAGTTCCTGCCTTGTCTTCCTCTGAAGATAACTACCCTGTAAGCCAGATAAACCCTCTCTCTCCAAGTTACTTTTGATAATAGTGTTTTACAACAGCAGGAGAAACCTAGGGAGGACACACATACCTAATACACCTAATCAAATCGGTAACTGAATTGACTTCATACTAATAATAAAAAAAAAAAACCCAAAAAACCAACTCTACAAACCCCATATTCAGAGATCCAGTTTTTGTACTGGCTAAAAAAAAAAAAAAAAAAAAAAAAAAAAAAACCCGAAGTTGTGCTTTCAGAAACCGTGGGACATCATTAACAGACAGCCCGTAAACAGAAGTACCACTGTTCACTCCTCAAATTACGAACATGGTGTGTCCATCATTCAGAAAGCAAACTCGAGGCCCTTGTTACCTCCACACACAATTCAAATTCTAAAGAGCTCACGAAGGTGGGTGGAAAAACGGTCATTCAGGAAGCTGGCTAAGACATGCCCACCGCTTCCAAATGAGACAGGACAGAAGTGAGTCGCACGTGAAGAGGAGGGAAGGGCGAATGAAGTCTATTTTTATTTTTCTATCCAGCAGTCAGTTAATCTGATTTCCATTAAATCCTTTTAATCCCAGCCAGATACTTGTTAAACTTCTCTCAGCTTTGATCTACTGAAGTCTTGTCCGTTTCGTCTTTAATGTATATTCCCAGTAAAAACCGCAAGGATTACCAGGGACTATAAAGTCCAACCCGAGGGGGTCTTAAGACAAAATCGGCTCCAGGGAGGAGCTGGGACCCTTACTTACTTCTTGTTCTCGGTGTAGAAACGTGCCTGGAGTTGTGACATGGCGGAAACTACATACGAGACTTCTCCACAAAAAAATGTATGCGTTGGTTGTCAAGTAGCTCTAAGGGAGACAAGTAAGTCCCATGCGCAGGGGAAAGTTGGCTTCAGCTATCTTCCTCCGGTTTCCTCAGACCGTACCACGCGGTTCCCTTCGCACAGGCGCCAGCCCGCACACATCAACTACCTATTCCGAGATTTAGGAACCATCGATTAGTAAATCAGAGTCTTAAAAGCAGCCAGTCCCCTTAACAGTTTTATGTTTCTTAGGATCTATCTTGATCCGTATTCGATTAGGAAGACAGGGAAAAGAACTAACTTGAGTCTTTTCTTTTTTTTTTAAAGGGTGTCCTTACGTCGGATACAGAGCTCAGGTACTACAAACCCCAGAAGGGAGCGCGTTTCAGACCCTCTGAACACTGGGAATTGTAGGCTCTGCTTTTTATCTTTGCCACACCGCACTCAAGTTCTCTCATTTGTTCTTTAAACTTCCTTCTTTGGGCAGATGTTACACTTCCTACTCCTTAACTCCGAGCGACACAGGTCCTACCTGCTGTTTTTTTTCACACATAATTCCAATGGCCTGATTCAGCTGAGACCATGCTTTCTTACCCGAGGCTGGAGAACGGAAATACGGGAAAAGAAACCGAATCGGGAGGGAGCTGAGCGACGGTGGCCGAGAACGGTCCAATCTTGGGGGGCCTGCCCTGCGCCTCCCGGCGGGGTGCGCCTGCGCATTGTGCTGGTCTCCATGGCGGGGCCTCGGAGCCAAGACGAGGTTGAGTAGACTCGTTTTGAATTTTCTCCCTTCTGCTCCGGCGGACTCCCCTCTCGCGCGGCGGGGCTCACTGCGGCGGCAGGGCTGGGGGAGCCGGAGGTCTGGCGGGGCCGTCTGGGCCCATGGACCCGCGGTTCCCTCGCAACCTTCCTTCCCGCCTCCTCTTCCCGTCACCTCTTGACCCTCCCGGGCTGGGAGCAACCGCCGGCCGCCGGCCGCCGGCCCCCGCCCCCGCGGCTGTCGGCAGCCGCTGCGGCGTGCGGTCCCTGCGCCCTCGCTGGCCTCTACGGCCCGTCCCTCACCCTGGTCCCGGGAGGGGCCCGCGGCCGGGAGAAGGCAGGCTGCAGCAGGAGGGAGTCTAGGTGTCCTGCGGAGGGTTGCTGAGCCCAGGAACGCGCCACCGCCACGGAGCACCCTCCGGAGACTCCCTCTCCTCCTCCTTTCTGAGAAGGACCTTTGGAAAAGCTTCCTCTGCTTTCAGACTTTTTTTTTTCTTTTTTAATCTTGAAGTAACTCAATGGCTTGTCTTGGTCTCGGTGGTCCCTATTATTACTCTAGTTATTTTCCTGCGTGGAGAGTAGATGGGAGGGGGACTTCTAAGATCCCAAAGTCATTTTTTAAGGCATTCGCCTGAAAACCTCGGGGAGGGGGGTTTGGGGGAGGGGAACCGGACGGGACACACTTCTCCGAGATAGCAGTTTAAAGTCAGGCGGAACTGGAGTGCAAAATGTGTGGGTTTAGCGGTTTGTGTGTGCCGGTGAAGACAACGAAAGCTTTCCTCTTCTATATGTCTCCTAATATTTGAATCATCTGTAGAAAACTAGAAGTGATCTAAACAACTGGAGGCAAAACCCGATCATTTGTTAAGTGAGCAATGACAGAAAAAGCATGACTATTTCCAGTTTATTCACCCTGCAGGTTTCCGTGCCCTGTGACAAGACTGCCTGCGTTTATTTCTATCTGTGCTACTACCTCTGTGCCACTGTGATCACAACTGTGAGAACTGGATGCCACATAGGAAACACTCAGAAAATGTCAACTATTGCCCTCATAAGAGCTAGCACTACCAGTTTTTACTAGAAACTTTACTGAAGTAGGTGGAGGCATAAAACGAGAAAACCTCTGCACATGTTTCAGGGGGGAAAAAAAATCACTTGTTAAGATTGGGCTTGCCAGCCGGGCGTGGTGCACACGCCTTTAATCCCAGCACTCAGGAGGCAGAGGCAGGCGGATCTCTGTGAGTTCGAGGCCAGCCTGGTCTACAAAGTGAATTACTGATAGCATATGCTTGATTAAAATAGCTTTTCACTTCCTTTAATTTGGACTTTATTAAATTTGCAATACTTGAAACTCAATACATTTTTAATCTTATTTTGAATGGGAAACTATGATTAGGAAGACAGAATTATGAATTACTCAAAGAAAAATTTCAATTTCTCAAAATTTCTGCAAAGCAGAAATCTTGACTTCACTAAAATCTATTTTAATTTATCTAAGATGTTTAGTTAAGGAAAAGTTAGTTAATAAGTTAATCGGAGGCTGGGCGTGGTGGCACACACCTTTAATCCCAGCACATTGGAGGCAGAGGCTGGCTGATTTCTGTGAGTTCAATGCCAGCCTGGTACACACAGCAAGTCCAGGACAGCCAGGGCTGTTACAACGAGAAACCCTGTCTCGAAAAATCTACAAAAAAAAAAAAAAAAGTTAACTGGAATACCCAGTATGATTTTTTTTTCAACAATGACTTATGCATCATGTTTGCTTAAAAAAAAAAAAAAGATTGGGTTAGTTAATAGCATGTGGCCCTTTCAACATTGAGTCATTTGGAATGGTGTTTCCAGGCAGTACCTCGATAGCTAATACTTTTGAGTCTTGGTTTTCTTAAGTTTAGTTAATATCAGCTGCAAACTTTTGGGATTCATTTGCTGTGGTCCTCATGAAGATTCACTGTTATCTGGAGATCCCCCAACATGAAAAAAATTTTTTTTTGTTACAGTCTTTTTCTTTTTGGGGGTGGGGGGGGGGCAGGGTTTCTCTATGTAGTCCAGGATAGATTTGAATTGACTGTGTTTCCTCAGATTAGTTTTGAACTTGAGGCCCACCTTCCTCTACCTCCTGAATACTGGATTATACCTGTCTGCTACCACACTTGGCTGTTGCTTATTTTGAACCTGAATCTAAAGTTTTGGAATTAACCTCAGGGCTTTGTTCGTCCTAGGCAAGCACTCCACTGCTGAGCTCTGTCTACATCACAGCCGGAGAGTTCTGGGATATTAAGAGAATTACTGAGGCAGGTGGATCTTTTTGAGTTCAAGGCCAGCCTGGTCTACAAAGTGAGTCCAGGACAGCCAGGGCTACAAAGAGAAACCCTGTCTCGAAAAAAAAAAAAAAAAGAAAGAATTAATCATAGTTCCCCTTTATCCATAGTTTTGTGTTTCTCAGTTTCAGTTTCCTGGTGTCAATATTAATGGAAATCCTAAGAATAATTGATGAGTTTTAGATTGTGCGTCTTTCCCAGTAACACAATGTCTTGGACCACCTTGTCTGGGATATGAATCTTATCTTTCAGAGAGCGTCCACTCTACAAACTTCCCTCACATTAGGTGTTAGTAGAGGGATATGAATCTTACCTTTCAGAGAGCGTCCACTCTACAAACTTCCCTCACATTATATGTTAGTAGCCGCTTTGACTACTAAGCCAGTGTCACAGGCTTTGTGGTACAGTGAGAGCAGAAGTGGTGATAGCGGCAGTTCACATGTGCCAAAGAGAAGTTAGGAAGTGTCCGAAGTAAAATGATTAAATTCTTCATTTGGAAAGAAGAGCTGTAGGCTAGTTTAGTAACATCTGCAATACAGCAAGCTATTTCAGATTCCATATTCACTGAAGTTTTCTAAAGTATATTGTTAAAACTTCTTTTTATACTCCCTGCTTAATTTATAAATTAACTATCATAGGTTTGTATGTACAGGAAAAAAAACAATATATATTTAGGTGTCCTTGATTTCAGGTAATGGTATGGGCTCAGATTGTATCCCTAAGGATAAGAGCTCAGGGCACCACTGTACTCCACTTACCTTTAAACAGAAATAAAATCCCTTTAGAGTCAGTGTAAAATATATTAAGCAATTTTTAAGCTCTCAAAGAGCAAAGAAACAAAAGGGCATGGTGTTCAGGGTAAGAGCTATAGAAATTGCCTGGTGGTGGTAGCGCACACCTTTAACCCCAGCATTCTGGAGGCAGAGGCAGGCTGGTCTCTGAGTTCGAGACCAGCCTGGTCTAAAGAGTGAGTTCTCAAAAAAAAAAAAAAAAAAAAAAAAAAGCAGCTGTAGAAATCAAGATTTTAGAAGTTTTTAGGGAAGACAAATCCTAAATGATATTATAAACATCCTTAACTTTTCTACTAAAAAGTAAAATGTTTGATCTGCCTGTTTCTGCCTCTTTAGGCAGAGATTAAAGATATGCACCATCACACCCTGCTTGGATTTAAAGGATATATTTTAGTCCGTAAAGGTTATGATGGGATTACAACAGCTGGTGTTGACAGTTTTTGAAGAAGTACACCTGGTAAATTACCCTTAAAGAGCAAATGTATTTACTGTTGATCAAAATCAAACATCCATAGCCCAAGTATTGCCCTTTATAGAGAAAAATCCATATATCCTGAGTAATCACTAGCCCTTTGCCATGAATTCACCATGTGTAAACAAACAGCCGTTGTAAAATCACAGAAGCACTCATTTTACTGTTTCTTCCAAACCTTTATTTTTAAAAAAGATTGATTTTTTAAGTAAAGACTCCATCTTTAATGCTTTTTTTTCTTTCTACTCCTTGTAGTCAGTCCTGGTAAGTCCTGCTTACGAGTCACATTTGTCAGTCCTAGCATTGAAGGTTGTAGGCATGGAAACTTTATTTTCAAGCTTTTTGTGGTTCCCAAAGATGGTCCACTGATAAACTGTTTTCACTGAAGGAAAAAAATATATGGCTACAGAAATCTTTGTTTCGGTGATAACTGTAGACTGTTGGGGCTGAAATAAATCTCTAGTTGGAGATGAGGGAGCAGGGACAGAGGTTAGTTAACTCAGCTATTCCAGGACTCAAGCACTACTCAGGGTTAGACGTTAGGACTTTTGAACTGAGTGGAATAAGGTTCTACCATATTAGCCTGGTAATAAATAAGACATACACAATGAAATTTAGTAGTTTTATTTGTGTGTAGAAGAGTTAAATGTATATCAGCTATCATTTCCTTACAGAAAACATGCTACTGTGAAGAGAGTTACAGCTTTCACGTAGACAGAGCTGGCACTGTTAGGATTTAGTGCCCCGAAGGAAGATCGTCAGTGAACATAGAAGGACATTTCTGAGGCTAAGAGATTGTAGGAACCAGGACCTGAAACTTGAGCCATTTCCTGAAGGTGATAACTTTTTAAACTTTGTTTCTTTAAAATTGTTAGTTTTTTGGGTTTTGGTTTTGGTTTTTCAAAACAGAGTTTCTGGCTGTCCTGGACTCATTCTGTAGACCAGGCTGGCCTTGAACTCACAGAGATCTGCCTGCCTCTGCCTCCCAAGTGCTGGGATTAAAGCCACCACTGAGCCACTGCCCCCTGGCCATCTTTTTATTTTTTAAATTTCTGTGTTTTAACAAAGTAAACTACTAAATCCATCCTCCATTCCCATCCCCTCTAATACAGTTTCTCACCTACCCCACCACCACCCACTACTCTCTCTCAACTTCATGTGCCCTCTTTTTTTCTTCTTTTTTAACCCACTGAGTCCATTTTGTGCTGCCAGCATATGTGTGTGTGTGTGTGTTTGTGTGTGTAGGTCCATCTACTGCAGCATGCTCAACCTCTCAAGGGTCAATTCCCTGAAAAAAAAAAAAAAAAAAAAAGATTACCTGTCCTTCCCATGTGAGCCATCGGTTAACATCTGTTCCTCAATCGGGAGTGGGCCACTATGACTCCCATTTCTTTCCATCGTGGGACTTTGTCTCTCTGGGCCTTACGTGAGTCTTCTGCTTGCAGGCCGTAGCTGCTGTGAATTTTTGTATAAACCATATGTCTGACAGAGGACTGGTGTCTGGAATATGCAAATAACTCAAAAAAAAAAAAACTAAACACCAAAAAAAGAACAATCCAATTAGATATCTTGGAGTAGAACCAAACAAAGTTTACAAAGGGAAAAAAAATTCCTAAGATTTTTTTTTTTTTTAATGTTCAGCAAACACCTTTAACCATCAAGGAAATTCAAATTAAAGCTACTGTGAGATTTCATTTTCGAGATTACCCTAGTCGGGCCGATTGTGATGGCGCATGCCTTCAATCTCAGCACTTGGGAGGCAGAGGCAGGCAGATCTCTGTGAGTTCAAGACCTACAAAGTGAGTCCAGGACAGACATGATACATAGAAAAACCCTGTCTCAAAAAAAAAAAAAAAACAAAACATCACAAAACAAAAAAGAGAGATTACCCTAGTCAGAATGGCTAAAATAAAAACAAATGCTGGCAGAGATAGAAAAGAAGAGCCGGGCATGGTGGCGCACAGCTTTAATCCCAGCACTACGGAGGCAGAGTCAGGCAGATCTCTGTGAGTTTGAGGTCGGCCTGGTCTACAAAGTGACCTTGATAGCCAGGGATATTACACAGAAACAACCCTGTCTTGAAAAAACCAAAAAATAAAAAATAAAATGATAATAAAATAAAAGGAGAAAGATTAGTTGTTTATTGAGGTTATTTGTTTGGTATTCAAATCTTTAAAAAATGAGTGTCCATGGCTTAAAGATTTAAGAACACTCCTTGAGTTCATTGAGACCTAGCAGGTAGGTGTAAGGAAGAGCTTTAGATAGAAGAAGGAAGATATCAGCTATGTTTTATCAATACATCAGAAACTGGAATAAGACTATCTGTTCTACTCATGGCAGAAATGATCTTAAGGTGGATACTAGAAACCCTGAGTTGAAAATGGTTTCAAGGAGTGACATTCCTTGAATGCGAAGACCCGGTTTAGCAGATGTATTTTGCATGTGTTTTTCTTTTTATAAATATGTGAGTTTTATGAAATAGAAATCCATTTAAATTTAAAAGACTCGTTAATAAGTGTAGAACGAAAGCTTTATTTAGTGAAAGAGTATATATGTCATGGTTCCTTATTTTTTTCTTTTTTAGTGGCACATAAATTAATTGACTTTAGTGATAACAGGGTTTTACTAGACTGATTACTTTCATTTTTTGCTTTCATGTGTATCTGTACACCGTGTGTGTACAGTGCCTGCACAAGGCAGAGGAGAGTCCTAGTCTCTGGAGCAACAAGAGTTGTTGTTACCCGTCATGTGGGTTCTGGGAACCGAACCTGAGTCCTCTACAAGAGCAGCAAGTACTCTTAGCTTCTGAGCCATTTTCTCACCCCAATATCAGAGATTTTAATAATTAAATTTCTTATTTATTTAGTGACTTATTTAGTATGTGCACATGCATGCACGTGCACACTGAAGCACGTGTGCATGTGTTTGTTCAAGCACACACCACTAGGCACACGTGGAGGCCAGAGATGAGCTTGTAGGACTTGTCTCTCCTTCCCCATCTGGGTCCCAGGGATCAAACGCAGACCACTAGGCTTGGCCCCAAGGACATGCACCAAGCTTGGCCCCAAGGACCTGCACCCCCTGAGCCATCTCCCTGGTTCCATCAAGGGATTTTGTTTTCATTAGACATTGTTGAGTTTCTTTACTGTGATTTTATTTAGGAGTTTTGCATTCATGTGTCTGTATTTTTTTTCTATTTAGGTATGGTGAGACCAACAGATGAAGAAACGATTGCCATTGAAAAGATAGCCTATTATTCACAGTTCTCAAAAGGAGTGGGGCATGAAATGGTTTTTCAGAGTGCCCCACAGCATAATACCAAGGTTGGTGGCAGGTAGACGGCTAGAAGATTGCAGAAGAACCTTGCTTGTGGTTGTTGAGAGAAAAAAATGGGCAAATAAGCCTAAGAAGACTAAACTGGCTTAAGCTCAGATAGTTGGAATAAGCTGATTGGATGCTGGTTTGTACTGGCTGATAGGTGGCCTAAGGGTGGTTAGGGATGGGGTAATGTCCTGGAGGGTCAGAGCTCATAGGAAGCTGACTCCAGGTAGCCTACTATTTTAGTTTGTTTTCATAGGAATGTTACTTTGCAGGAGCATCTTTTATATTTCTAGAAATTGATTAGTCTGGATCAGAGCAATTCTTCCCTGGTCAGTAGGACTCCAAAGGTGACAGAGGATCATAACAAAAAGTACAAAACATGGTTAAATAGCAAAATTACTTTTAAATTTTCTTCCTTTACTCGCTCCTTATAGAATGAATTAAGAGTGATCCTCCTTTACTCTCAAAGACTTCATGCAAGAGTGTACTTATTTGGTTTCTAAAAATTTCCTTATAAAATGTCTTGCCTTGATATTCCTCTTGTTGGAAAATTTTTCATTTTCCATTTTAAAAAAATGTATATAGGACTGTTCAGCCATTATAATTCTGGAATTTGTTTTGGTAAGTTATCTTTTTTTTTCTAGGAATATGTCCATAATATCTTCATCCTAATGTCTTCTGTAGTCAGTTGTTTTTTTATTCCTGATACTAATTTGTGCTTTTTTCCCTCGTTCTTTATGAAAATATTTATTTTTTTATTTTATGTGTGTGGGTGTTTTGGTTACATATATGTATGTGTATCATGTGCATGTGTGGTGCCTGTGGAGGCCAGAAGAGGGTATTGCATCTACTGGAGCTGGAGTTAGAGGCAGTTTCCGAGTCATGTGACTGCTGGGAACTGACCCAGGGCTTTTGCCAGAGCAGCAGCTAGTGTGCTTACCACTGACCGAGCCATTGCTCCAGCCCCTCTCACTCTCGATAAGTCTTTCTTTCTCTAGAGAACTACTTGTAATATTACTGATTTGTTATTAGCTTTATTGTTTAATAACACTTAGTGAAAGTTTAGTATATATTTTCTTCTATGTGTTTGTCATTTTTAAAATCTTTTTTCATTATATACTTGTTTCTTTTTTTTTTTTTTTTTGGTTTTTCGAGACAGGGTTTCTCTGTGTGTAGCCCTGGCTGTCCTGGACTCGCTTTGTAGACCAGGCTGGCCTCGAACTCGCAAAGATCCGCCTGCCTCTGCCTCCCAAGTGCTGGGATTAAAGGCGTGCACCACCACCGCCCGGCTTACTTGTTTCTTTTTTATAGATTTTTATTCATTGACAAAAGTATATATTTATGAAGGGGACATATTTCATGTGTATACATTATACAGAGTTAAATCAAATGAATTAACATTCATGATTTTTTATTTGTGTGTGTGAGTGAGAGAGAGAGAAATTGTGAAGATTATACCAAGGCTTTGCCCATGCTAGGCAAGGCTCTACCACTGAGGAAGCCAGCCCCACCGAAATTACCAGGCTTTTTGTTGTTGTTGTTTTTTCCTCGAGACAGGGTTTCTCTGTGTAGCCCTGACTGTCCTGGACTTTCTTTGTTGACCAGGCTGGCCTCGAACTCAGTGAGATCTGCCTGCCTCTGCCACCCTGGGATTAAAGGCTTATACCACCACGCCCGGCAAGAATGGTTTTTTTTTAAAATTAATTTTATTTTTAATTCCATTTATATGTCACATACACACATACACACACACACACACACACACACACACACACACACACACACACACACAC
>CAJQZJ010014103.1:9560973-9574141 GCA_907164525.1 Lophiomys imhausi | reverse complement strand
ACACACACACACACACACACACACCCCACCACCACCACCACCACCACCACCACTGAATGTTAGACTACTATTCACTCAGATGTTCATAGGTCAGAACACTGAATGTAGACACAGCCTCTCTCCTCTCTGCCACTTGCTGATGCACATGTGACAGAGCAGCCACATCTGCAATGCCTCTGGGGCAGCTTTCCTAGATTTCTTTAAGGGATTTTTTTCATTTCCTCTTTAAGAACCTTTATCAACTTCATAAAGTTAGTTTTAAGGTTGTTTTCTTGTGCTCAACTGTGTTGGAATATTCATGTCTTGCTGTTGTAGGATAGCTAGGCTCTGGTGGCACCATATTGTCCTGGTTGATGTTGATTGTGTTCTTACATTGGCATTTAGGCATTTGGGCTTAGGATGATTATAGATCTAGGTGCTAATTTCTGAGTTTGTCTTTGTTGAATGGGTGTTTTGTTCCTAGGTTTCTGTTTTCTCTTTGATTTTCTGGTCTTTGTGGCCTGGATTTCTGCCAGCCAGAGTGACCTGTGATCCAGTAGGGAGTTTGTGTCCAAGTTGGTGACTGGACTTCTGGCAGCCTTTGGTGCAGCAGGTGGTCTCTGCCTGAGTTGGGAGGGTAGGAGGATAAGGTGATGAGGAGGGGAGTGGGGATTGGGGGCACTGAGTGAGTGGAGGTGGTCCACCAGTGGACCACCTATCTGCGGTTCTGGCCCTGGCATGGTATCTGCTCCAGTCTTTGCCTAGTTTGCTTATCTGTTTTTCTGGCTTGGTTGGTCTGCACGTGTTCTTCACACTGCTGTGGTCTGCATCTGTTCTTCTGACTGGCGTGGCCTGCTCCTGGGCAGAGGAAGTCCTGGGACACAACAGTAGGAGAGGACTGCAGTGAGTGAGGGGGAGGTAGAGAAATGGGTCTTTGGGAACTGAGTCCAGGGAGTGGGAGAGTTCAGCTGGCATGTCGTCATCTTTTCTCCTCCTCCTCCTCCTCTTCTTCTTCTTTTCTGAGACAGGGTTTCTCTGTGTAATATCCCTGGCTGTCCTGGACTCACTTTGTACACCAGGCTGGCCTTGAACACACAGAGATCCTCCTGCCTCTGCCTCCCAAGTGCTGGGATTAAAGGCGTGCACCACCACGCCCGGCTGGCATGTCTTCTTACGAATGGAGTGGCCTGCACTGAGCAGTGGACATCCACCTAAGTTGGGGGGCGGGCACATGGCAGTGGGAGGGGACCAACCTTAGTTTCTTGACTTTATTTATTTATTTGTTTGTTTGTTTATGTATTTATTTATTTGCTTTTCTGAGACAGGGTTTCTGTGTGTAGCCTTGGCTGTCCTGGAACTCACTCTATAGACCAGGGTGACCTCAGGCTATGTCAGGCTGATTGTTTTGAATCTTAGCTTCACCATTTGTCAGCTGTGGGACCTTTGGAAAAATTGGAATATGTCTCAATGTTGTATCTATAGAGTGAAGTAGTAAGTTCCATCATGGAAGTAGGTGTGTACTTAAATAATTTAATAATTCTGATAAATCAGAATGTCACATGTATTTCTTTAATGACTCCAAGATGATCACTACCAGCCCTTCAGAAAATCAACAGGTACTTCATGTAATTCTGTCTCCCCAGACAGGAATGGCACAAGTGATTATACCTCAGGAGCCGCTTGTGGATATGAATAGTCCTCATGGTGAGTCAAAATGGGATGGGTGCTGTAGAGATTAAGGTGATAGTCTAGAACATTTTCTATGGAGGTCTGTATTAAATACATGTCTTTAGGTAACATTGTGAACTGAGTAATTAAAAAAGGCTTTTTAGCCCAAATAAATCTTAAGTTCGTTTTTCAAATCCTGTCTAGGTTAGCTGTCTATTTCATTTTGGAATTCTATGAAGCTGGTTGACTCTTGCTTCCTCCCAAATGACCAGTGAGCATAAAATAAATTTTTCTAAATTATAGCAACAACAATAGAAGTAGCACCAATGCCACAAATATAGTCCTTACCTACAGACATTTTTTATGTTTGCATTTTTATTGATATTTTTGTTAGCTTTGTGATCCATTCCTTTTTAACTATTATTGAATCTTCTGCTTTCTCCATTTTCTTTTGCTTCACATTCAGAAAAGAGAATCAGGCTTCCCAGCGCCTTCCCCCTTTTGACTATTTGATAACATCTCTATTAATTTTCCTTCTTTTTCTTTCTTTCCTTTGCAATGTAGTTTAATTTCATTTTAACATCACTGCTATACTGTTTTATAAATAGTGGTTTAATATAGTCGTTTTTACCTTTGTTTTATCATTTATTGTCTTCATTAGCAATCATTAAAAGTTAAACCAAAAACATGGTTTGCAGAAACATTATAAACACAATATATAAATAATTTTTGTTCTCATTACATGTGAAACTCTTTAATATAACAATTATTTCTACTGTTTTAAATTCATAGCTATTAAAGATAAGCATAAAGACTTAACTACAAAATTTCAATAGTCAATATACAATTTAAAAGTAAACAAGCTTATCAGTGACAGTCTCAATAAAGCATTTAAAGTTTGGGAATTTTTTAACTTCAGAACTAATCTTTTTCATACTAAGAAATTTAGTATGAAAAGTTCTAGTTAGGCCATCTTCGTAGTGTTCAAGATGCTGATGTTTCTTACTTTTGTTGTTAAGATGTCTCTGAAGAGAAGTCCACTGACAGAAGCTTACCAGCTGTAGCAGCAGGGACTCCAGAAGACAGCACCAGTAATTACATTCTTCGTTCACAGGCATCCCTCGTGGTACCCAAAAAGCCAGGGACCAGGTGAATCATGGGAAAGAGGAGTTTGTCTTTGGGGTCACAATGGAAGTCTGTTTTATAAGAGCACAACTAAAGCTGACAGATCATAGAAAAGAACAGAAATTCAGAAAGAGCAAACATTCATCAAATATGTCTTCATGTATTTTAATGCATCTTCACAACAAGTACCCTTCCTGTTCCTTTGGAGCAATGTGAAATGTCAATTGTATGTTTGAGAATAAAGACATTCATTCTAGACCCTAACATCTTAAAATAGTTTAAACACATTTATATAGATAATGATTCCTATATGAAAAAGTTCTTAATATGGTTGGGGTTTTTTCTTTTTTTTTTGGTTTTGTTTTTGGGTTTTTTTTTTCTTTAGTTTTTCTAGACAAGGTTTCTCTGTGTAACCCTGGCTGTCCTGGACTCACTTTGTTGACCAGGCTGGCCTTGAACTCACAGAGATCCACCTGCCTCTGTCTCCTGAGTGGTGGGATTAAATGCTACCACACCCGGCATTTTTTTTTTTATACATACCAGAGATCAAACCCATGACCTCTTGTATTCTAGGCAAGTGACCGAACACTTATATACTCTCAGCTGAAGGCAATATTTTTTTTTCTTTACTGATTCCATCTGTACCTGGAATATTTTTTATTTTTGTTTTTGTTTTGGTTTGGAGACAGGGTTTCTCTGTGTAGCCCTGGCTGTCCTGGACTGACTTTGTAGACCAGGCTGGCCTTGAACTCACAGAGATCTGCCTGCTTCTCCCTCCCAAGTGCTGGCATTAAAGGGGTGCACCACCACACCCAGCTGTATCTGGAATTTTATTTTATTTTATTTTTCATTTTTTGTGAGAAGATTTCTAATTACTGCTTTGATTTCATTGGTTGTTGGGGATCTATTTAAATTATTTGCTTGGTTTAACTTTGGTAGGTCATATGCATCTAGAATTCATCCTTTTCTCTCTCTCTCTCTCTCTCTCTCTCTCTCTCTCTCTCTCTCTCTTTTGGTTTTTCATGACAGGGTTTCCTGTGTAACAGCCCTGGCTGTCCTGGAACTCACTGTGTATACCAGGCTGGCCTCGAACTGGGATCTGCCTCCCTCTGCCTCACAAATGCTAGGATTAAAAGTGGGTGCCACCACTGTCCAGCTGTGATTTTAAATCTTGTAGTGTTTGCTTCACAAAACTGGATGAGCGTATTTGGCAGGTGTGATGGTTTGAATGAGAAACATCATCCATAGCTTCATGGGTTTTTTTTTTTTGTTTTGGTTTTGGTTTTTGGTCTTTGTTTTTGTTTTGTTTTTTTTTGGGGTTTTTTTTTTTTTTTTTTTTTTTTTGAGACAGGGTTTGTCTGTGTAGCCCTGGCTGTCCTGCACTCACTCTGTAGGCCAGGCTGTCCTTGAACTTGGAGAGATCCTCCTGCCTCTGCCTCCTGAGTGCTGGGATTAAAGGCGTGCGCCACCACACCTGGCAATTACAGACAGCTGTGAACTGCCATGTGGGTGCTGGGATTTGAACCAGGGTCCTTGTAAGAACAGTCAGTGCTCTTAACTGCTGAGCCATGTCTCCAGCCCAGGTTCATGGTTTTTAACATATTGGTCCCGTTAGTGGCTGTTAGTAGAGATTATAGAACCTTGCCAGTGGAAGTAATCACTGGGAACAGATGTGGGTTTGTACCTTGTCCCACTTCCCGTGTCTCTCTCTGTTCCTGAATGCATTTGAGATGTGATCTCTCAGAACTGCTCCCATAGCCATGCTGTGACTTCCCTGCCACAAGGGACTCTATGTCTGTGGAACTGTGTGACAAAATACGCCCTTTCTTGTATAGTTTGGCAGGTGCGTATAGCTGTCATGGGTAGCACAGGCAAAGTGATGTCCGTAACGCCCTGACCTGTACCGGGCAACACGGGCAAAATGATTTTTATGGTGGCATGACTCATGTGGCACCCATGTGGCGGCTCACAGCTGTCTGTAACTGTAAAGCTAATCAGTCAGAGTGTTCAAACAAAAGCCTGTTACGTTTTTGTTTGGTCCGTATAAGCAGAAAAATTCTCAGACAAATGAAAGAAGCACTAACTTGGTCTGCAGCAAGAGGGAATCTTAGTTAAACTGGTTTCCAGACTTGAGTCTGTTCACAGCCAGAACCTCTTGAATGAAGAGGACAGGTTCCCCTTAGGGAAGGACCGTCCTAAAATACCTAAGATTTTTCCTGTTAGCTTGTCCCCCACCTTTCTCCAGAGAGACCTATGGCCTTTTACAAGAGTAACTGTGTACTGGAGGAAAGGAAACAGATAACTCTGTTGGATTTTGCATACTGGTTCTGAATTGATATTGATTCCAGAAGAAAGCACCATGGTCCTGCAGTTAAAGTAGGGGGTTATGGAGGTCGGGTGATTAATAGTGTTTTGGCTGAAGTCTGGCTCACAGTAGGTCCAGTGGATCCCTGAACTTATCCTGTCGTTATTTCTCCAGCTCCTGAATGTATAATCGGGATAGATGTACTTAGAAGTTGGCAGAATCCCCACAGCTCCCGACTCTTCATCCAACCCACTGTTTGGGCTCTACACATCACCAGCTCTGCCACTGTTCTGTTCTGCCACGGTGGTACCTACTGTGAAGTGGCATCTGCACATACTTGATGGCTTTTCAGACATGTGTGTCCGTGGGCCTGGGCACTTCCCTGGGTGGCTTTTTGTTTTTTTTGTTTTTTAATGAATTTGAGCTCTGAACCTCTTGATTTACATGATTCTGTGGGGTTTTCTGAGTGAATAAGTTAGCGAACCAATTTCATAGGTCACCTCTGGCCTTTTACAAGAAGAATCTACTGCTTTATCTATATTAGTGTCAGAAACTATATATTGAGATTACCAATAAAACAGATTAACAGGGTCAGGTGTGGTGACGCACACCATTAATCCCATCAGCACTCGGGAGGCAGAGGTAGGTGGATCTCTGTGAGTTCAAGGCTAGCCTGGTCAACAGAGTCAGTCCAGGACAGCCAGAGCTACACAGAGAAACCCTGTCTAGAAAAACAAAGTGAAGAAAGACTAAGAAAATCTTCTGAGGTTGATCACTGGTTTCAATATGTGTGTGTGTGCCCATATAGTACAATACCACACACACACACACACACACACACACACACACACACACACACACACAGGAAAGAGACAAAGCAGTTGAATGTCATGGTGTGTGTGTGTGTGTGTGTGTGTGTGTGTGAGACTGTACATTTATATCTAGTCCTCTCCTCTCCCAGATTGCTCGAAGAACCTTTGCTGGCTCCTCTTCAGCCACTTTCCTCTAACACACCTATATGGGCCTGCCGTCTGAGGAGTTGTGAGGTGAGTATAAGATGCTCCTAACCTAGATTCATTTAACTGGTCATGTCAATATTCATCCCAAGATGAATACTTTTGAATACAAATAATACAGTCAGTATCTGTCATATTCTGTGTGAAAGCAATTAAGAGCACTGACTGTTCAATTCCCAGAACCTAAATGGTGGTTAATGATAGTAGGTAACTCCAGTTCTGACACCATCATCTGGCCTCTGTAGGCACTGTATGTATGTGGTACACAGACGTATGTGCAGGCAAATCACCTGTATGCATAAAATAAAAAAATTAAACCTCAAAAAAATTCAATGTTATAAAAAAGAGTATTAATATAATAAAATTCTTCAACATTTTTTTTTTAGGACATATAGTTGGTTTTCATAGGGTTTCAGATAGATTCTTGGCATCATATTTTCTAAAAATCTACAAAGAACCAGTACTTTTTGGTTAATTTTTTGTTGATATGGATTTGATCTAGGGGTAGAATTTTAGATATCCAAGAGAATGGATGGATATATTATGTATTCTTCGTGCTTTCTTCTCTAAAATTTACTTCTCTTCTGGCAGTGAAGGTGTTGTTTTCTGCCCTTGCACTGTTTGATGATAATGCTTGAGTTCAGATCAGACCCTGCTGGTTGTGTACAGCAGTGGTGAGAAGGTGAACTGAAGTATCTACTTTTCACTGAAACATTGATTTTTGTATTTAACTTCTGCCTTACAGAAAATTGGAGATTCCTACCGTGGATACTGTGTAAGCGAGACTGAATTAGAAAGCATCCTGACTTTCCACAAGCAGCAAACACAGAGTGTCTGGGGTACTCGCCAGTCTCCAAGCCCAGCCAAACCTGCCACTCGCTTGATGTGGAAGTCCCAGTATGTCCCATATGACGGAATCCCATTCGTCAATGCAGGTACTTAAAGGCTATCCAGTAGCCATGCACCATTGTGAAAATGTGATTTTTGTGAGAGGATATATTTCAATTTGGTAAGTGAGAATTGCTGGAAATGAATATTAAACTAAAAAGAAAACTTATAGCAAATAAAGCCAGCTACTTTATGTCATAAATGTATGTTTTAATGTGAATAAATAACACTTCATTTGGATAGTATGCTAATGAATAGAATTTTGAAATCCCAAGTAGACAATACATAAGCAAAAAATAGTTGTTTATATATAGTCACAATAACAGAATAAATCATCTCTTAGATAAATAGACGACAGACATATAGACAGACACATAAAATTTCGTTGTATAGATCAAGTTCTCGGCCAACTGAGTTCCAAAAAGCTTTGTTTTCTGACATTTTTAGTTTTCAGATTTGCTCATAAAGAATTAATATGCCGATTTTTACGCCTGTAGGCAATGTTGAAAAATTCTAGAAAAAATTCTCTACATTCAATCCTTGTCTTAGTATCTCCAGACTTTAAAAATAACCAGTTTAGGGGATGGAGAGATGGCTCAGAGGTTAAGAGCATTGTCTGCTCTTTCAGAGGTCCTGAGTTCAATTCCCAGCACCATTGGCTCACAACTACCCATAATGAAATCTGGTGCCCTCATTGTATACATAATAAATAAAAACCTTAAAAAAATATCCAGTTTAGGCCAGGCATAGTTGCATATACTTTTAACCCCAGCATTCAGGAAACAGAGACAGAAGCAAGAATATCTCTGTAAGTTTCAGGGCAGTCTGGTTCACATAGAGAGTTCTAAGACAATCAAAGCTACACAGAGAGACCCTGTCCCAAAACAACAAGCATACTGGGGAACACCTTTAATCCAGCATGCTGGAAACAGAGACAGGAGGATCTCCATGAGTTCAAGGCTAGCCAGGGCTACATAGTGAACGCTGTCTCAAAAAATAAAAAAGGATTACATTATGGGAACTTTCATATATATCAAAACAAAGGTAAGAATATAAAAACTCTACACTCTAGGAATTTGTCATGAAGCTTCAACAACTATCAGCATATGGTTAACCTTGTCTCATCTATATCCTTCCCAAACATATATGACAGCCCTGATATCAAACTTTAAAATGATTAATAGGTGCTGAGCATGGTGGGACACGCCTTTAATCCCAGAGCTCAGGAGGCAGAGGCAGCTGGATATTTGTGAGTTTGAGGCCAGCCTGGTCTGCAGAGTGAGTTCAGGACAGCCAGGGCTCCTTTACACAGTGAATCCCTGTCTCAAAAAACATAGCAACAACAACAATGATAAAAGTAAAATAATTAATAGAGAAAAATAATTACTAGAGAAACACTTGGTGGCCCAAGCCTTCAAACCTAGCACTCAGGAGACAGAGGCAGGTGAATATAAGTTCAAGGCCAGCCTGGTCTACATGGTGAATTCCAGGACAGCCAAAGCTATATAGTAAGATCCTGTCTGTAAACAATAACAAATAAAATAATTTTTTAAAGGTTTTTGAGACAGGGTTTCTCTGTATAAAAGCTCTGGCTGTCCTGGACTCACTCTATAGACCAGGCTGGCCTTGAACTCACAGAGATCCGCCTGCCTCTGCCTCCCAAGTGCTGGGATTGATGTTGTGCACCACCATGCCTGGCCATAAAATAAATTAATAGTAGTTTATATTAATGTTATAAAGTCTTCAATGGTCCCCGTTAAAAAGAAGTCTTATGTTTTGGTGTCAGCCTTATAAATTCTTTATGATTAACTATTTTAAATATATTTTAATTTTTTTTGGAGTTTTGATTTGTCTATGGATGTGTTGCCTGCTTACTGTATAAATGCAGTGCCCGCAGAGGTCAGAAGAGAGCATTGGATCCTCTGGAACTGCAGTTAGAGACAACTGTGACCCACCACATAGATGCTGGGGGTTGAAGCAGGTCCTCTGGAAGAGCAGCCAGTGCTTTTAGGCATTGAACCATCTCTCCAGCGCAATTTTATGTTTTAAAAGTTGGCTGTAGCCAGACATGGTGGCACACACCTTTAATCCCAGCACTTGGGAGGCAGAGGCAGGCGGATCTTTGCGAGTTCGAGGCCAGCCTGCTCTACAAAGTAAGCCTAGGAAAGCCAGAGCTGTTACAAAGAGAAACCTTGTCTCAAAAAAAAAAAAAAAAAAAAAAAGTTGGCTGTATCCTGCAGTAGAGTAGAATAGTTAGCTCTTACATGGCATGGTTTTCACATCTATGTGTTTGTAATCTACTGTTTCTAACAAATTATGCCAAACTTGAAGGCTGAGAACTACAAACACTTATTGCCTCAGATTTTCTGAGTGTCAGAACTCCATGTGTATCTTAGCAAGATGGCTGTGTCTCAGGTTCTCACAGAGACTGAGGTTGTAGTGTTCACTAGAATTGCAGTCATCTTGTGCCTTACTAGGAGGGGAGGCAATTCCAGTCTCACTTGTGTGGTTGCCTTGTTGTGTGGGCCTTCACACAGTTTCCTCACTTAGAGACAGCAATCTAAGTAAAAGTACAAGAATACCTAAGATGGAAATTACAGTCTTATATCAAAATAGCCACAATAACATACTGTCTCTTCTTCAGTATTTGTAGAAGTTGATAAGTACAGCCCATGCGATTAGTAGGAGGCCAGTGTGACTGGGTGGCATCTTAGAGGCAGGTCACCACGTTATCCTAACAAGTCAACTAGAAATAAGAAAATAATTTTTAAAAGAGGAAGTAAGGGGACTAAAGAGAAGGGTCAGCAGTTAAGAGCATTTCTGCTCTTGCAGAGGGTCAGGGTAGGTTCCCAGCTCCCACACCAGGCAGCTCACATCCATCTGTAACTCCAAGTTCATGGGATACAGCACCCTCTGGCCTTCATAGGCACCTGCACATACTTGGTGCACATAAACTCTTGCAGGCACATACACAAACACACAAATGTTATTGAATCTTTCTTAATTTTATTTTTAAAGGAAATTAAGGACTGGAGTGATGGCTTGGTGCTTACTAGTACTTGTTGTTCTTGCAGAGGACCAAATCTAGTTCCCAGCACCCACATGGTGCCTCACAACCATTAACTCCAGCTCTAACCAATTAGCTGCCTCTTCTCATCTCTGTGGGCACCAGGCATGAACATGTATATATACGTGCATGCAGGCAAAACAGTCATATGCATAAAATAAAATCAATTCAAAGAAATGTTAAAGAAAAATAAGATTTTAATATTAACTCTTAACCATGTAACATTTGCTAATTTCAACTTATAAAGTAGTTCATTTGGTATTATTAAAAGCCACATGAATCCTCGGGGTGTGGTGGTGCACACCTTTAATCCCAGCACTCAGAGGCAGAGGCAGGCAGATCTCTGTGAGCTTCAGGCCAGCCTGGTCTACACAGAGAAACACCGTCTCAAAATTCAAAACAAAACAAAAACCAACAACAAAATCATATGTCTCTATGTATCAGTAAATATTACTTATTAATTCCTCCATAATATAATTTATTAATTCCTTACCATAATTATGGCATATTTAGTAAATTTTACATAAATTTAAATTTAGGTATGTCTTGCATTTTAGTAAGAAATACTAATGGTTTTGTTCCATAAGCTTATGTAATTAAAAGTGTATATTTTGAAATTGTCACAACCAAATTTTTGAAAATGTGTCTAGAATATATAAATACATGAATTACTGTCATTGGTTGGTTTTGGTCCACAGGTAGTCGAGCTGTGGTAATGGAGTGCCAGTATGGACCTAGGAGGAAAGGTTTCCAGTTAAAAAAAATCAGTGAGCAAGAAAGTAGGACTTGTCATCTCTATAAAGCTACTTGTCCAGCCAGGTAAGCATATTTTATCTTTTTTTAAATCTTATTTTATGTTTTTACACCAAAGTCTTAATTTTTTTAAATTTATTTTTATTTATTTATTTATTTATTTATTTATTTATTTATTTATTTATTTATTTTGTTTTTCGAGACAGGGTTTCTCTGTGTAATACTCCTGGCTGTCGTGGACTCACTTTGTAGACCAGGCTGGCCTCAAACTCACAGAGATCTGCCTGCCTCTGCCTCCCGAGTGCTGGGGGTGTGCGCCACCACGCCCGGCTTTTTTTTTTTTCTGTTTTTTGAGACAGGGTTTCTCTGTGTAGCCCTGGCTGTCCTGGAACTCATGATGTAGACCAGGCTGCCCTTGAACTCACAGAGATCTGCCTGCCTCTGCCTCCTGAATGCTGAGATTAAAGGCGTGCACTACTATACCCGACCAAAGTCTTAATTTTGAATAGCAAATAGAAGCATTTTTATTAAGTTTAAACAGTTTAAAAACATGTACAGTGAATTCTAAGTTTTTCTCTCATTACTGTTTTGTATGTTCCTCACTAAAGACTGAACTCTTAACAGGTTTTTGAGTCATTTTGCAAAGAATTTCTGTATATGAACATGTATGTGTATGAATACACACATATCCTCTTCTACCCTAAAATTTCAGTAAAGCCCACTAATGTTTTCTTTCCTTAAAGTTAGGTAACAGTTTCCTCTTCTCTGCAATTACTTCATATTGTTTTATTCTTATTCTGAAAGCCCATAGTGAGTAACCAATGCACAGATTTCAAATTGCTGGTGTATGCATATTACATGTATTTACTACCTACTCTGCTCTTTTCATTCCTAGTATATCGTCACAGTGACTTCATATAGGTATATGAGTCTTCTATCTTTTTTGTTGTTGTTGTTTTTCTTTCTTTCTTTCTTTTTTTTTTTGTTTCCAAGACAGGGTTTCTCTGTGTAACAGAGTCCTGGCTGTCCTGAACTCACTCTTCAGACCAAACTGGCTTCAAACTCACAGAGATCTGCCTGTCTCTGCCTCCTGAGTGCTGGGATTAAAGGCGTGCACTACCACTCCTGGTTGTATTCTTTTTTTTTTTGTATTCTGTCTTTTAAATAGCTATATAATATTCCATCTGTAAGGATAACATTAATCCTTTTAGATATGTAAGCTATGAAAAATTGATTCTTTGAGATAGGATCTCATGCGATCCAGGCTAACCTCACACAGATTACATAGCCAAGCCTTGAGTTCCTCATCTTCCTGCCTCTGCCTCTTTAATGCTTGGATTACAGATGTGTTCCAGCATGCCAAGTGACACATTGTACTCAAAACCACAATTAATAGCTTTAAATTTATTAAGATAAATCCCTTGAATGGTAATTGTTAGAGAACATGTTATATACTTTTAAAGTGTTAACCAAAAATTTGCTTTTAAAATAGATTTTACCATTTACATTCTCACCAGCAATGAATGAGATCAATAATAATTTTTAGAGAGAGGACTAGGTTATCATTGCTTTGGGTGAGAATAAAAATGTGAACCAATGAAAGATTTTTTTTTTTTTGGTTTTTCGAGACAGGGTTTCTCTGAATATCTCTGGCTGTCCTGGACTCACTTTGTAGACCAGGCTGGCCTCGAACTCACAAAGATCCGCTTGCCTCTGCCTCCCAAGTGCTGGGATTAAAGGCGTGCGCCACCACTGCCCGGCTGAAAGATTTTTTTTTAATGTTGTATACTAACACTCTTTTAGTCATTGAAAATGTTGAAGATTATTAGTAAATTTATCACTGTTAAAGGGAATAGGAAAGTAGATCAGTAGCACAATGCATATCTAGCATTCACAAGTCCTGGGCCACAGCCATGGCAATTTAAAAGAATGAAGTAGTGTACGCTGAATGTGGTAGCTCCTGCCTGTAATTCCAGATGCTCGGAAGGTTGAGGGGAGCTCACTTGAGCTCAGAAGTTTAAAGTTCAGTCTGAGCAACAAGGACCCTTCATCAAATAAAACAAAGACACTTTATTATAATTGGACTTAGTTGATAATTGAAACATATTTTAGCATCACATATATCATAGACTTAGGCATTCTCATGTTTTAAAAGACAGGTGTGGAGTCTGGAGAGATGACTCAGTGGTTAAGAGCACTTGCTGTTCTTCCAGAGGACCTGGGTTGGGTTTCCAGCTCCCACATGGTGATGCACAAACATCTGTAACTCCAGTTGTGGGGAATCTGATGTCTCTTCTGACCTCCACGAATCCCTGCTCTCATGTGGCACCATGCACACACTCAGGCATACATTCACACACATAAAAT
>CAJQZJ010014103.1:9531701-9553021 GCA_907164525.1 Lophiomys imhausi | reverse complement strand
ATGTAGCTGGGGAGAGAGCTCACCTGTAAAGAACTTGTCCCACCAACATGATAATGTAGCTGGGGAGAGAGCTCACCTGTAAAGAACTTGTCCCACGGACATGATAATGTAGCTGGGGAGAGAGCTCACCCTGTAAAGAACTTGTCCCACGAACATGATAATGTAGCTGGGGAGAGAGTTCACCCTGTAAAGAACTTGTCCCACTAACATGATAATGTAGCTGGGATTCCTCAGAACCCATGGAAAATGCTGATATGGTTGGTGTGAATTTACAATCCCAGTGTGAGGGGGTGAGGAGAATAGAGCAGCTGGCTGACTCACTCCAGCCAAAGTGCTAAGCTCCAGGCCAGGGAAGGTCCATCTCAAAGGAAATAGACTTGGAGTTTCCTCTGGCATCCATATTCTCGTGCGCACACACACAGGGGGTCGGGGATAGAGCTGGCTAGATGGCTCAGTGGTAACAGTGTCTGCCACCTAGCCTGACTACCTGGGTTTGATCAAAACCCACATGGTAGAAGGAGAGACCTGATGTCCAGAAGTTGTCCTCTGATCTCCACTTGTGTGGCAAGGCATGTGTGTGCACACAAAATAAGTCAATAAAACTAAATCTTTAAAGGAAAATGATGGCTGTATTAATGTTTGAAGGTTATTTTCAGTGTTCCTACTTGGTTTTTACTGAAACACATGTTGTCATTTCAGCTTCAGTGGACCACAGATAGTGGGAGTGTTCTCAGGGAGACTGTAACAGTTACATTCGCAGAAGGTGGGTTGTTTTGGAATTTTGTTTTGTTGCTTTTTGAGACAGGGTTTCTTTCTTTTTTTCTTTTGAGACAGGGTTTCTCTGTGTGGCTCTGCTATCCTGGTGATACTCTGTAGGCTGGCCTTGAACTCACAGAGATGCACCTGCCCCTGCCTTGTGAGTGCTGGGATTAAAGGTGTGCTCCACCACGCCCGGCCATAACTGAGTTTTTTAAGAAATAAAAACTCTCACCACACGACTTCATGCTTGCACATCAGATACTTTGCTCACTGAGCCATATCCTTGACTCATTACATAATCAAATTTTGTAGATTTTATAGATAAGGAGACCATGACTAAAGAGGGAAAGAGGGGAAAGAGTAGCTTTGCTGGAATTTATCATGTATTTATCAAATGTTTCTAGAACCTTTGTGCTTCTTTATTACTGAAAAATTTTGTTGCTGTTGAGTAAGAGGGTCTGCCTGTGCTGGCCAGGCTGCCTAGAGCTTGTGGTCTTGCCTCAGCTGCTGCGGTGCTAGAATTGTAAGCATGTGCCACCATAGCTGAGTAGAGCTGACATTTTGAGGTGCATTAGCACAGTGAATTAGAAGAATAGCCAGTACCATGAGTAACTGGCATCTTGATCTGGAAACTGTTGTCTATTTTGAATTATTGTCTTTTCTTATATGTTCTTTTTTCCTGAGACAGGGTGGTGTTGTTGCGCTGTGTTGTGCTCTGTGGCTGTCCTGGAACTCGTTCTATAGACCAGGCTGGCCTCGAACTCAGAGATACATCTCATATGTTCTTAACTCCTATGTTCTCAAAAATATTCCAAGTTTCTTTTATTTGTTTGTTTTTGTTTACTCTTTTACACGTGTTCTGTCTTCAAAACTTGCCGGCAAGTTCCTACTTCATGGACTTAGTTTAGCAAAGAAAAAATACTCAACAAATGTATTCTAATTAATTGTTATTATGAAAAGTGCTACGTGGGAGTTGTTCAGAGTTATGTGGGAAGTTTGCTAATGACATACACTTAGATGAGGGGTGGGAAAGTAACTCCTGAAAATGTCACTTTGGGGGCTAGAGAAATAGTTCAGTGGGTAAGAGCTTTCTTTTTTCTGTCTAGAAAATCCTTTTCTCACTTGGAACAGTCTCTGGTTTTGTTTTTCTAACCTCCTCTTCCTTTCTCTCTTTTTTTTTTTTTTTTTTTGGTTTTTCGAGACAGGGTTTCTCTGTTTAACAGCTCTGGCTGTCCTGGACTCGCTTTGTAGACCAGGCTGGCCTCGAACTCGCAAAGATCCGCCTGCCTCTGCCTCCCAAGTGCTGGGATTAAAGGCGTGCGCCACCACCGCCCGGCCTTCCTTTCTCTTTTAAAGAAAGAACTAGTTACAGCTGAGCAGTGAACTTTTTTTTAATTATTATTTTATTTTATTTACATTGATGTTCTGCCTCCACATTTGTCTGTTGAGGGTGTCAGATTCCCTTTAACTGTAATCACATACAGTTGTGAACTGCCATGTGGGTACTGGGTTTTGAACCTGGGTCCTTTGGGAAAGCAGCCAGTGCTCCTAACCCTAAGTCTTCTCTCCAGCCCCCCTAATCTCATCTTTATATTAAGGGAGCTCATCATTCCAAGTTGCATTGACCTCTGTACCTAGTGTGGCAGGCTGCTGTTTACACATTTGTAGCTTTAATTGTTATTCAGGCTCTTCAGAGGCAGGGATTATAGTTAGTCAGACCAAGTTCCCAGAATAACGTCTGCTAATGCGTTAACATCATGATTGCTCTACAATCAGCTAATGAGTAACTATGTCCAAACCATTTTCCTGCCACTGTTGATCTCCGGAAGTCACTTCAAGCTGGTGTTCCTTCTTGTCATCACCTGTGTGTTTTATTTTATTAAGTTGCTCTGCTAAGTGCCGGCAAGTTCCTCCTTCATGGACTTAGTTTAGCAAAGAAAAAACACTCAACAAATGTATTCTAATTAATTGTTATTGTGAAAAGTGCTACATGGGAGTTATCCAGAGTTATGTGGGAAGTTTGCTAATGACATACACTTAGATGAGGGGTGGGGAAGTAATGCTTGAAAATGTCACTTTGGGGGCTAGAGAAATAGTTCAGTAGGTAAGAGCATTGGCTGCTCTTCCAGAGGACCCTGCTTCAATTCCCACACCCACATGGTGGCTCACAGCTGTTGGTAACTCCAGCTCCAGAGGATCCAATGCCCTCTTCTGGCCTCTCTAGGAACTGCACATGTGTAGTACTCGGGCAACACATTTATATACGTAAAATAAAAACTTTAAAATTAAAAAATATATATAATTATATTGTAATTTCAAAAAAATAATTTTTACAAATGGATTAATAAAAGAAAAACACAGCCACTTTGCTGTGGCAGTGAAAAAGATGACAGTAGTTTAGAATGCAGTTGAAAAAAAATACTTCCTAAAATTAGACACATTTAATAGTTTATTAATTAAATAGGTACAGGAGGTAAAAGAGTTGGGTTTTGTCTAGTATGACCTTTGAAAATGCAGAGGCCAGCCGGGCATAGTGGCGCACGCCTTTAATCCCAGCACTTGGGAGGCAGAGGCAGGGGGATCTCTGTGAGTTCGAGGCCAGCCTGGTCTACAAAGCAAGTCCAGTACAGCCAGGGATACACAGAGAAACCCTGTCTCTAAAAACCAAAAAAAAAAAAAAAAAAGAAAATGCGGAGGCCTTTGAACTGAGAGGCTCAAAAGTTTTCACATATCTAGAGAAGTTTGGCTGTGGTCTAGTCTTGTAGCATAGGAAATGACTAGGAAAAACCATCCCTAGATCTCATTCTAGAGCTACTGAGTTAAAATTTTTGGTTTGATGAGATGGCTCAGCCAGTAAAGACATTTGCTACCAAGCCTGAGAACCTGAATAAAATTCATGGAAATTAAGGACTGTATTGTAACACAGTGTAGAGCACTAACCTAAAATGCACAGGCCCTGATTCAGTCCCCATCACAGAAAGAGAAAAGAAAGAAGGGAGGGAGGATGGAAGGAAGGAAGAAAGAAATCCTCTTTTGCCTTCTGTTGCTGTGATAAACACCATGAGGAAAAGCAAGTGGGAAGGAAAAGGTTTATTTCATCTTACAACTCCCCCTCCTCATGGTCCATCACTGAGGGAAATCAGGACAGGAACTGAAGCACAGACCTTGGAAGTACTCTGATTACTGATTTACTCTCTGTGGCTTGTTCCTTCACCTTAACTTTTTATACAACCCAGCACCACCTGCCTCGGTGTGGTATTGCTCATCGTGAGCTGGGCCTTTCCACATCATTCATTAAACCAGAAAATATTCAACAGATATTCATTAAGGCAGTCTCAGAGAGGCAAGTTCTCAACTGAGGTTCCCTCTTCTCAGATGACTGTAGTTTGTGCCAGGTTGACCAAAAACAAAAACAAACAAAACAAAACACCAGGACAGAAAGGAAGGGAAGGAAAGAAGGAAGGAAGAGAAGAAATGAAGGTTGAATCTAGAAATCTATATTTTTAGAGTTCCCTTGGAAGTTCTGATGATCTGACAGGTTCTAGAAACAGTGAAGTAGCTACTTGGTCTATTTGTTTGTGGGTGTATGTCTATGTTTCTGTGTGTATTTTGGTTTTTGCTTCTTTGTTGTTGATTTTGAAACAGGGTCTCATTCTGTTCCCAGGGTGGTCTGGAATATTTTAGTCTGGCCTCAAACTCATGATAGTCTTCCTTTATTAGCCTTAAAAGTGCTAGGGATTAGCCGGGCGGTGGTGGCGCACGCCTTTAATCCCAGCACTTGGGAGGCAGAGGCAGGCGGATCTTTGCGAGTTCGAGGCCAGCCTGGTCTACAAAGCGAGTCCAGGACAGCCAGAGCTGTTAAACAGAGAAACCCTGTCTCGAAAAACCAAAAAAAAAAAAAAGTGCTAGGGATTGGGGCTGGAGCGATGGCTCAGCGATTAAGAGCACTGACTGTTCTTGCAAAGGACCTGGGTTCAAATCACAGCACACACATGGCAGTTCAAGACTGTCTGTAAGCCAGGCATGGTGGCGCACGCCTTTAATCCCAGCACTTGGGAGGCAGAGGCAGGTCTCTGTGAGTTCGAGGCCAGCCTGGTCTACAAAGCGAGTCCAGGATAGCCAGGCTGTTACACAGAGAAACCCTGTCTCGAAAAACCAAAAAACAAACAAACAAACTGTCTGTAATTGCTGGGTGTAGTGGTGCATACCTTTAATCCCAGCATTTGGGAGGCAGAGGCAGTCAGATCTCTGTGAGTTCAAGGCTATCCTGGTCTACAGAGTGAGTCCAGGACAGCCAGAGATACATAGAGGAACCCTGTCTTAAAAAAAAAAACAAAACAAAACAAAAAAGGGGGGGCTAGGAATTATAAACCTAAGGCATCGTGCCAGACTAGCTTGGAGTTATGAATTATTAATTAATTTTGAGGCAAGATCTCACTGTAGTCCTGACTGTCCTGGAACTCACATAGTCACAGGCTGTCCTCATACTCACATAGATCCACCTGCCTCTGCCTCCCAAGTGCTGGGATTAAAGGTATGTGCCACCACACCCAGCTGTATGTCTGTTTTTTGTTTTTTCTTGAGACAGGGTTTCTCTGTGTAACCTTGGCTGTCCTGGAACTCACTCTATAGACCAGGCTGGCCTGGAATTCACAGAGATCTGCCTGCCTCTGGCTCCCTAGTCCTGGGATTAAAGGCGTGCACCACCACGCCCAGCAATTACAGACAGCTGTGAACTGCCATGTGGGTGCTGGGATTTGAACCTGGGTCCTTTGGAAGAGCAGTCAGTGCTCTTAACCGCTGAGCCATCTCTCCAGCCCTATATGTCTGTTTTTTAAGTGATGATTTTATTTGTTTGTTTGGATGTTTGTTTGTTTTCAGACAGGACATCAAGTAGTCCAGGCAATCCTCAAAGTCACTTCTGTAACCACGAATTACCTTGTACTATTGGTCCTCCCGTGTCTACCTCCAGAGTTCAGGGACTGTATACATTTGCCACCCTTGCCTATCTTACTAATGATTTTTTGAAGTCTTTTGCAAACCTTTAACTTAGTCTTGTCTTCTATTCTGATTCTAATAGTACTGATTGTTATAAAGTTCAAGAAGATAATTTTGTCTGTCTCTTGTTTAATTTAGGAAATTCACTAGGAGAACCAATTACAAGCAAAATGGGGACAAGTCAGATGCAGGCTCCTTTGTCTGCAGAGCCACTTCCCTTGCTCTCCCCACATCCTTCATTTCAACCCAAAATATTTACACACTTACAGGTAGGTACCCACTAAACAGCCAAATCTGGGGATCTTCTTCCATGATTCCTTTTGTAGGGATTTCAGAGACTTGCTATGAAATATAATAATGGCCATATGTAGAAAAAATGGCTAATTAAATTATTTAACAGTATTTATATTATCATTAATTGGTTTGTCGGTGTTAATCCTTAACCTGCCATTATAAATGAATACACACAGACACCGGATGGATTTTAACAAGCCTTGGCCTGAATTGTGCAATCCTAGCCCATCTCAGCTAACTCATAATTCTATTACCCAAATATGACCCCATGTATACATACGTCCCTTTGTACTGCTATTCTCCACGCTATGCCGATGTTCCAGGCCATGTGGAATGATCTTCTTTAATCTACCCCATTACGTTGTTCCTCCTTCTTCCTGCTCCTGACTTCTCTCCCAAGATGCTCTCTGTCTCTGAAGCCCACACACCTTAGTCCTGCCTACCTCTGTCTTTGCCCAGTCTCCAGGCCTCAGCATTTATTTAACCAGAGACAATGTAAGTAACAGACAGCAAGCAGGACCAGTTAACATTTAGAATGCTTAACACCACCCCATCAGCCATATACTTCTTAATTATTTATTTTCCAACCTTTTGTGTCTTGATCTAAGATGATAATTCAGGTAGTATGTTTTGAAAAGTTTGAGGGAGACTATGAATGCAGTAAATGTTTGTTGTAGTATATTTTCCTTAGTCCTTGTTTCTATCTTCATGGAATATTTGTTAGTAACTACATACTTATTACTTTTTGTCCCATTTTTTTTGTCAAAGACTAGCCTACGAGAATGTTACATATAGTAAATCCAAACCTGGTGATAGAACTCTTTTTTCTTTCGAAGGGTTTGAAATTACAGCCAAGACTCTTCTCTCCTGATGGATCACAAGCTTTGACCTCACTAAATGGTCATCCCTCCTCCAGTCCATCAGAACTTCTGGATATAGTGGGAAATACTGTCGTGAATAACCCTTCTCTGCTGCTTAGTGAAAGGCAAAGCCTTCGGGCAGACACATGCCTAACCCAGAGCAGGAGTGCTGCCTCTACCCTGGGGAGTCACTTCCCAGAGTCAGGTCAAAGTCTGGTTGCAGAGGAGCAGCTGGTAGAAAGTGAAGGTGCTGAGGAGGATGCGGGGAATCTGGAAGGAAGTGTGAGCAGGATTCTGTTGGGAGATGTGCAGACCATCCCCATGCAGATCATAGACGACCGTCCAGCTCTCAGTAAGTGACCGTTACTTCACGAATCTTTTTAACCTTTCATAGCCTGCTGTCACTACATCAAACAACAGGAAAAACAGTCACTTCTACCCAGGGGGCTTACAGTAGTGTATAGTGCAAACAATATGAGAGGAAAACGATTTCGCTGGCATGTTTTTATTATGTCTATTTAATCCCAATGAAGTTATCCATTGTTTATCCTAGCACTTAGAAGGCTTACGTAGAAGGATTGCAAGTTCAAGGACAGCCTAGGCCATAAAACTAGTCCAATACTAGCCTGAGCAATTTAGCAAGTTGCTATCTTAAAATAAAAAGAGAGCTGGAGCCAGGTGTGGTGGCGCACGCCTTTAATCCCAGCACTCGGGAGGCGGAAGCAGGCGGAACTCTGTGAGTTCAAGGCCAACCTGGGCTACAAAGTGAGTCCAGACAGCCAAGGATACACAGAGAAACCCTGTCTCGAAAAAACCAAAAAAAAAAAAAGAGATAGAGAGAGAGCTGGAGTGGTAGAATACTTTACTACCTAGTAGGCCCGAAAAACTGGGTTCAGTCCCCAGTACAGACAGAAAAAGATGATGAGGAGGGAAGTTGCTCATTTATCTTTAATTAATTAATTAATTTTACACATGGTCTCACTATGTAGCTCTGACTTTCCTGAGACTGACTACTATGTAGACAAGGCTGGCCTTGGACTCACAGATACCTATAAGCCTCTGCCTCTCAATTAAGGTATGTGCTACCACTACCCAGCTAGATTTTTTATTTTATTAAGCCTATTATTGTTTTGCCTGTGTGTCTGTATGTACCCAGGGGAGGGAGGAGGCAGAAGAGAGTTCTCCTAGAACTGAAGTTACAGATGGTTGTAAACCACCATGTGGGTGCTGGGAACTGAACCCTGGTACCCCACAAGAACAACATGTACTCTTAACCTCTGAGCCATCTCCCCAGCCTATAACTCAGTTCTTTTTTTTTTTTTTTTTTTGTTTTTTTTAGACAGGGTTTTTTTTAATTTTTTTTTCTTTTCCTGGACTCACTTTGTATCCCAGGGCGGGCCTCGAACTCCCAAAGATCCCCCCCGCCCCTCCCCCCCAGTTGGGGGTTAAAAAGGGGGCCCCCCCCACCCCCCGCCTTTTTTTTTTTTTTTTTTTTTTTTTTTTATAACTCAGTTCTTAATTACCTACTTTTCTATGGAAAATCTATGGTGATATAAAACCAGGAAAGTTATTTCAGAATGCATAAAGTGTGCTAGAAGCAGCCTGGCGTGGTGGTACACACCTTTAATCCCAGCACTCGGGAAGCAAAGACAGATATCTGTGAGTTCAAGTCCAGCTTGGTCTGGTCTACAGAATGAGTTCCAGGACAGCAAGGAATACACAGAGAAACTCTATCTTGAAAAAAAAAAAGTGTTAGAAGCAAACAGTGTAAGGAAAACTACTTTAATGCAAAGATTATGAAAAAAAAGTTGATAAATGCACACACAGAAAGAATGGAAATAAGTAGTAGGTAAAAGATTTAATAAGAAGTTGGGTTATACATTTAAATATTGAGTTTTACAGAAAGCCAGTAAGATTTGGGCACATGAGGTATTCAAAGACCTTGTTCTTTCCCCTTTTTGCTTACCAGTCCTCGTGGTAAGGACTGCTAACTCCTCCTTGACTCTGGCACTTTACTTTTCACAACCTTTTTGGCAGGCACACTTCTGTGGAAAGAGAGAAGCATACATTTTGCTTTGAAGTATAAAAAAATCCTCAGCCGGGCGGTGGTGGCGCACGCCTTTAATCCCAGCACTTGGGAGGCAGAGGCAGGCGGATCTTTGCGAGTTCGAGGCCAGCCTGGTCTACAAAGTGAGTCCAGGACAGCCAGGGCTACACAGAGAAACCCTGTCTCGAAAAAAAACAAAAAAAAAAAATCCTCACAAAAATCATTCTTAGAATATGTATTTGACTCTGTCTTAATCATCATTCTTTTGATAAATATAACTGTGAACAGCTCATTCTAGAGAGAGTCACAGTCTTTTAAACTTATAGGAAACACACTTGTATAAGAAGTTTATCTGCGCCAGGCAATGGTGGTACACACCTTTAATCCAGCACTTAGGAGGCAGAGGCTGGCAGGTAACTAACTCCATGAGAAAGTTAGCTATGTTCCCATTTTACAGATAGGGAAACCAAGGCTCAGGGAGGTTAAGTAATTGCCTAATGATCCTATTTAGTAAGTGGTAGAGGAGGGAACTAAGCCCTGGTATTTCTTTTTTTTTAGGTTTTTTGAGACACGGTTTCTCTGTGTATCCTCAACTGTCCTGGATTCACTCTGTAGATCAGGCTGGCCTTGAACTCATAGAGATCCACCTGCCTCTGCCTCCGCAGTGCTGGGATTAAAGGCGTGTGCACGCCCAGCAGCCCTGGTATTTCTTACCTTCTAAAGCTTTCTTCTTTTCTACCATACTTTCACCCTCTGTGTTGTCATATAGTGTTTCTGGGTGCATTAATTCAAATTGCTTTCAAAGAAGCCCTTTTTAATCCAAATCTGTATGATTTATCTAGTGAGATCATAGTGTGAGGGGTCACTTCACCCAAGCGTGAGCTCTCGGGGTCACTGAAATCCATCTTCTGTGGGTCCCCATGCCTCTGACTGAACTCCAGGATACCTGTATGTTACAAAGTATGATAAAGGTTTGAGGCCTGGCATGGTGGTGCATGTCTTTAATCCCAGCACTCAAGACCAGCATGGTCTACATAATGAGACCCCCGTGTCAAAAACAAAACAAACACACAAGAAGCTGAAGATGCTGCTCGGCATTGCATTGGCCAGTTGACCGGTCACTGCTGGTGCAGTGGCCCTCGGTTCTTGTGGCTGTAAGCACAGTGGAGGGTGGCTGAGTGCTCTGACTGAAGTACTGTAGATAAGCAAACACGTCGTTCATACAGCTAAGACAGAACCACTGTGTTTCCAAGTATGCTGAAATATTTTACTCAATTTCACCTGGACCTTATTCTAAACTGCGGTATGTTTGTATTTATCCTAAATTCATATTATTCTTTTAAAAGATGAAGTCTCAGGTAGGCCAGGCTGGCCTTTGCGTTGACTGTGTTGCTGAGGGTGACCTTGAACTCCTGGCCCTCTACCTCTTTGCTCCAGTCCTGCGATTACAGGTGTATGTCACTGTGCCTGGCTTTAAAGACGAGAGTGTCATACATATACTAACCTTTTGGGTTTTTGTCGTTTGATTGATTTTAAAGTTGAAAGAAGTCTAGAAGATCCTCTGTCTGTGAACGAAGTTAAACAAGAGCCTGAAGAGTCAGCACTCTCTTCTGTAGAAGCAACAACTTTTCTGAACTGTAAAAACTTACCTGACACATAAATTTTTAAAAGCTTTTCAGAACTTACAGCTCTGGTACCTTCTGATGTCTTAGGAGGTGAAAATTGTCAGAGTGTGGCGCGTCAGTCACTGGACCGGACCTGGATGATGAATGGCTTTGACTTAAAACTTGAATATTTGTTGTCAGTTCTATATTTGTTTTTCTTTTAAGAAATATTTTACTTTACTTTGTATTCCTACAATTTTTTATTATCCAGTAAGGCAAGTGTTTCAAAAGATCATCTGAACTCATCCACAGTAATTTAGTGTAAACACAAATAGTTATCTCATCCCTGGAAATACCCAGTTTTGTTCTTATAATACAAAAAAGCCAACAATAAAAGCTGTGTGTGAGTGCATGTGTAGGTGTGTCAGAAATTTTAAAGTTGTGAGGAGAGTTTTGATTAGTGTACAGGTGAGAGAATATTTGCCATCTGCTTATTTAGAAAGATGGAGCAGTAGCTTTATTTGGTAACACAGCCCAGTCACACCCTAGCCAACGCATCTGCAGTTTGCCTTCTGGGCTTTGTACCTTAACTATAAATGAGTGGCACTGATGGTCATCTGTCAGAAATCTCAGTGACTTGGTAATTATTGAAAAGTTTAAGTTGAATTAATCAGATAACACAAATAAATGTAGATGGCATGTCTTTTATATGGGGTTGGAGATAAATCCCTACTTAGGAATAGAAAGATCAAAAATTCAGAGAATGAAGCCGGGCGTGGTGGCGCACACCTTTAATCTCAGTGCTTGGGAGGTAGAGGCAGGGGGATCTCTGTGAGTTCGAGGTCAGCCTGGTCTACAACGTGAGTCCAGGACAGGCAGAGATACACGGAGAAACCCTGTCTTGAAAAAAAAAAAAAAAAGAAAAATTTTTTTTTCAGATAATGGAGAGAAAGAATCTCCTCCTATTTACACATCATTTGGGGAAACTTTTTTTTTTTTTTGGTTTTTTCGAGACAGGGTTTCTCTGAATATCTCTGGCTGTCCTGGACTCGCTTTGTAGACCAGGCTGGCCTCGAACTCACAAAGATCCACCTGCCTCTGCCTCCCAAGTGCTGGGATTAAAGGCGTGCGCCACCACCGCCCGGCAATGGGGAAACTTTTGATGGTAGCAAATTTTTTTTTAAGATTCAATTTTTTGAATAGAAAGTAATTTAAATAGTTTTTTTTTATTTTATATACATTGGTGTTTTTGACTACATGTGTTCATCAGATTGTTTGGAACAGGAGTTACAGACAGTTGTAAGCTGCCATGTGGGTGCTGGGTCCTCTGGAAGATATGAACCCGGGTCCTCTGGAAGAACAGTCAGTGCTCTTAACCACTAAGCCATCTCTCCAGCCCCTTAAATAGTTTTTTAAATAGCTTGTTTTTATGAAAGATTGACTAGCTATAATTTTCAAATATAACTGTCATGAAATTAACCTAGCTGAATATAGTGGTGGACACCTTTAATCCCAGCACTTAGGAGGTAGAGGCAATAGGATGATAAATTTAAGTCTAGCCTGGGCTAGATAGCAAGACCTTACTAAGAAAGAAAGAGGGGATCACATAGATTTTTTTTTTTATAGAGACTCATTTGTGAGTGTATTTAAATTTTTATTTTTAAAAATAAGAATTTTAGCTGGGGTTGGTGTCACATGCCTTTAATCCCAGCACTTAGGCGGCAGAGACCGGGAGCACTCTATGAGTTAGAGGCCAGCCTGGTCTATAGAGTAAGTTCCAGGACAACCAGGACTGTTACACAGAGAAACCCTGTCTTGAAAAAAAAAAAAGAATTTCAAGTGAATATTAAAGTTTGATATTCAAAACATGAGCAATATGATATGTGACCCTAATACTTTACATGGATATCCATCACTTTTGACTTTCCTAAGTCTAATCTCCCATTATTATTTATTTTGTTTCAGGTATGTGACCTGTATCTAAATATAAAGCACTGTTATTTTTAAAGTAGGTAGAACTCTAAAATTCGTTATCTCTATATCTATATCCTAGTAAACATAAAGTTTATTATTTATACCTTATTTAATGCAAAGTTCATATCTAAATATATGTATGATTGTAGTAAGAACTGCTTTTCTTTTTCTTATGAACTGGAGATATCTGGTGCCAGTATTTATAGAGACAGGCTGCTAAATCTGAGTATGTTATACTAAGTTTAGCACAACTCATAGTCACTTCAAATTCCGAGTTCTCTGAGTCTGTGTGTACTTAAAGAGGAATGAGATCAAATTAGTATGTAGTTTAGAACTGTATTATAGGTACTGCTCTTTTGTTATCCTTGTTATAGAAACTGTTTTTCAAAAACTATTAGATTTTTCATCTTCCAATAATGATTAAGGTTAATTCTTAAATATTTCACTCATTCAGCTGTATTCTTTTGGAGACATTCCTTTTTTATGTTGAACTGCTAAGAAGTGTTGGCTAAGAGATAAACTAGCTGAGTAGGGTGTGATGGTGCACGCCTGTAATCCCAGCAAAGACGGGCACATCTCTGTGAGTTCAAGGTCTACAAATTGAGTCCAGGACAGCCAGGGCTATTACACAGAGAAAACCTGTCTCCAAAATCCCCTCCCCCCCCCAAAAGAAAGAAAGAAAAAAGAAATAAACTAGCCAGTTACCTCTGAGGTTGAGAAATGACAAAGGATTCAGTGTTTAATGTTTAATCAGGAACAAATAGAATGAAACTATATTTCTGTCACTTCATTCTGCCAGGCATAGTGGCAGATGCCTTTAATCCCAGGGATCTCTGAGTTCGAGGCCAGCTAGAGCTTGTCTTGAAAAAAAAGAAAAATATATTTCTGTCATTTCATTCTGTATGAATGGATCTTCTGTTAATAATTTTTTTATCATGAGGACAGAAAGTTACATATATTCTTCCCACCAACAAAAACAAAACAAAACTGAAAACTTAAATCTGTAATTGTATACTCGTTTTTTAGGTAGAAGCTGGAACTATTAATATTTTTGAGTATTTAAATGAGTAGTTCTTCAAAAATGGTGTCTAAATGAGTTTAAAAATTCTTTTTTCATGCCGGGCGGTGGTGGCGCACGCCTTTAATCCCAGCACTTGGGAGGCAGAGGCAGGCGGATCTTTGTGAGTTCGAGGCCAGCCTGGTCTACAAAGTGAGTCCAGGACAGCCAAGGATACACAGAGAAACCCTGTCTCGAAAAACCAAAAAAAAAAAATTCTTTTTTCTTCCAAACTCATGTGTAGTCACATGACAGTGTTGACTAAAGGTGCTTTGCATCAATTTTTGAGAACTGTGTTTACACATTTAAATGTTTAATTCTTTTTAACTGTACCAGTTCTTAAACACAAGTATATAAAAATTTAGTATCTGTATTTGGCATTCTCTTAACAACACCACAGCAAAATCTGACAAACATTCTTTGGTTCCTGTATTACAAGATGTAATATCTATAGTGGTAAGTTGGACATTTGAAATGAGCAGTTAGGAATTCATAATCACAGCACGGCTTGTTTCTTTGTAGTTTTCATGTTCCAAACCTCCAAGTAAACTTTGTATATACACCAGTAAATTGTAGAGGAACAACCACAGTAGACTCTTCCCTAAGTAGTAATTTTCTATGTAAGCAGCCAGTGTACTTGAAAAGCTTTAACATCTTATGCAAAGTAAATGTTTCCTAAGCTTCGCAGAAGTGATAGGAAGCATAAGCTTTGGGATCCGGTCCTGTATTGACGTTTTAATTTTAAGGACCACCAGCTTATGCTTTACCTTCTTTATATCCTGTAAGACTATATACTTAATCATGTGGGCATGAGACAGTTTTTCCTTTTTACCAGGTTTTTTAAAGAAATTTTAAAATGTGCGTGTGTGTGTATTGTAACTTGTACAGTGTTTTGTTATAATTTTTTCATTAAAAATTCTGGGTTTTCTGTATGTGTTAGTTTTTGAAAATATGCCTTTGCGGGAGATGATGAAAGTTTTTGTTCATCTTAAATATGGTGATAAATGCTTTAGTACCTGAGAATTTTAACTAGAGATTTATGGCAGTTTGAAGCCTGATAGTTTTTAAGGATTAACTACCATTAGCATATACATGTACTATATGCTACATATTCGCACACACATATGAACTGGCTTAATGGATAAAGGTTCTGTGGAGCCTGACTGACTCCATCTTGAAAAAAGATTCCCTTAAGTTTTACTCAGAGCTGACCTCCAGTTCCAGGACCACCAACAAAATGCACTGGACCTTGCATTCCAGGGGTGTTACCTGATTATCACCAGACAGCTCACTCTGAGAAAGCACCCAAAAAGTCTAAACAAACTTTCTGCTGGTCTGATGACCACAGCTGGTTAGTCAGCAACAAGGAGCCAATTAGGGATAGACAGGTTTGTCTGTCCAAATGTCATCCAATCATATGATTAAAAAAAAAAAAACCTGTTTCTTTGTCTAAGTCTCTATGTAAACCCTGTGTTTTCTGGGCTCAGGACTCTCAACTCAAACAGCTGCGTGGTTGGTAAGCCTTGGGAGTCCAAGCTCAGAGCTTGAATAAACAAACAGCCCTCATGAATTTATATCTGAGTTGGCTCCTGGGTGGTCTTTGGGGTCTCAAGAACCAGGCAGAACAGTTCAAGTGTGATGACCTGAGTTCAGTCCCCCGAGACAGATGTAAAGGTGAAGAAGAGAGCCACCTCCACAAAGTTACCCTCTGACCTCCACACATGCATGCCTACACAGTAGTAATTGACACAACAAAATTTTAAGAGCTCAGCACATACAGCTACTTGCCAGTAAGCCTGGACGCACTAGCTTAGGTTCCCTGGACCCACAAAGTAGGAGAGTACTGACTGCCTCAGGTTGTCCTCTGACCACCTGTAGCTATGCGTCATGTGGGGCTAATGCACCCACATGCATGGGCAACGAATGAATGAATGTTATCAAAATTTAATAGAACAATATTTATGAAAAGATACAAGTAATTTTTGACTCTACATTTGATACAATGATATTTTCAAGTACTACTTCATATATCTAGAGTGATAACAGAATTATATGAGTAAGAGAAGAAAAAAGACCTTTTCCCCTCTTTTTTGATATTTCTACTCTGCCTTATCTTTAAAGCAACAGAAAATCCTGGGCTAGGCAGGGGTCTCAGTTGATCAAGTACTTGCTCCAAGTGTGAGTATTGGAGTTCAGCTCCCATACCCCACATAAACACACATGCGCACACACACAACATACATACAATAATAAATTAATTTGAAAACAACAAAAGGAAGAAAATCTAATACAAAGTGTGCATAAGGACACTGGAAGGCATCTGTGCAGATAATTGAGTAAACAGAGTTGATTAGTACAATACTCCAGCTGTTCCTACTGGATTAAGGGCTTTGGGTTTCTTTATGTTAATAAACTTAATACTGTGAGAGCTAGATAGTTTCACTAGTTGGATAGAGAATGACTAGCTAGACTTCATCCTGCTCATGGAGAGGCACAGTGTAGGTAGACAGATAGGCACTCATCTGCTACAGTGTAGTGTTAAAAGTATGGTTGGTCTGACAAAGGAGAAATTAAGTCAAAGAAGAAGTGTTTGCCTAAAGCATAGAAAATTAGGGAGGAGGGCGGGTGTGGTGGCATACACCTTTAATCCCAGCACTTGGGAGGCAGAGGCAGGCGGGTCTCTGTGAGTTCAAGGCTAGCCTGGTCTAAAAGTGAGTCCAAGACAGCTAGAGATACACAGAGAAACCCTGTCTGGGGGGGAAAAAGAAAGAAAAGAAAAGGAAAAATTAGGGAAGGAATAGAAGATTTAAAAAGCAGGAAACTGGCCGGGCGGTGGTGGCGCATGCCTTTAATCCCAGCACTTGGGAGGCAGAGGCAGGCGGATCTTTGTGAGTTCGAGGCCAGCCTGGTCTACAAAGCGAGTCCAGGACAGCCAGAGATATTCAGAGAAACCCTGTCTTGAAAAACCAAAAAAAAAAAAAAAGAAAAAGAAAAAAAGCAGGAAACTGAAAGACTGACTTCCAAACTCATTTCTGTAGAGATAATCTTTTGTGTCTGTATGGAAGTATCACCTGTCAATAAAAAGCTGATTGGCTACAGCTGAGGCAGGAAATAGGATGGGGAGCTCCAGTTAAAGAATGGATGTGGGGATAGAGTCAGGTGTGGGAGAGGATTTTGCCCTGGGAACTCTGAGGAGAATGGACCCATGAAGCTGAGGAGGGGTAACTAGACATGTAGCATATATGAAATAGAATTCAAAGGATATTTAAGTTATTAGCTAGTTGGTGAATGAGCCAAAGCATATGGCCTAGGTATTTGTAAATAATAAAAAGGTCTCAGAGTCATTAGTTAGGGAGTTGGGCCAAGGGTGGAAAAACATGAGGTTACAGAAAAACAGCTACAACACATTTCACTCTGTCTATTCCTTAACTATTGGGTCAAAAAAAAAATGTGCCTGTTCTTTGTTAAATCCTCCCAGTGAGATTAACCAGATCCTGGGGCTAAAGAGCTGGCTCAGTGGGCAAGATGGTGATTTGGCTTGATCTCTGATTTTATTTTATTTTATTTTTTTAATTTTTTTTGGTTTTTCGAGACAGGGTTTCTTTGTGTAGGCTTGGCTGTCCTGGACTCACTTTGTAGACCAGGCTGGCCTCGAACTCGCAAAGATCCACCTGCCTCTGCCTCCCAAGTGCTGGGATTAAAGGCGTGTGCCACCACCGCCCGGCTCTGATTTTATTTTTAATTGAAAACCTCAGGTATTAAGTTTAATTTCTGAATGTTCCCTAGGAATATGAAACCCCTTCCTTACAGAGAAACAGAACATAGACTGGTGGTTAGGGGTGGTCGGAGGAGGAAAGTAAAGATGTAGGTCAGAGAGTACAAAGTGCAGTTGCGCAGGGTGCTAAACTCAAGAGATGAGATGTATGGCATTGAGGTTTATGCTCAGAATATCCTATACCGCCCACTTGCTAAGAGAGCAGATTTAGGTGCCCCCAAGCACCAGAAAGAAGAACGGAGTTGGCTCTTGGCTCAGCCAGTAAAGCTGGGGACCTGAGTTACAACATCCCTAGAACCCACATGGCAGGAAGAGAACTGATTCCCAAAAGTGCCCTCCGACCTCCATACGTGTGCTTTGGCGTGGCATGTACAGACGTGTGCGTGCACACACTTATTTTTGGACAAAAATTAAAGGAGAAGATGGGGAGTGGAGAGGAAAGGAGACAAAGTAAGTGTAGTAAAACATCCTGGTGTGTATGTGCAGACAACGAAAACTCTTAAAACCCAGTTATTGACTGATTCGGCTTGAAAATGTTTGCTAGGGTCTGCATTATGGGTGATACCTGGTACTTCTACGTTGTGCAGAGATTAGGGTGGGTGAAGGCTTGGATGGCCATAAAGTTGCTCTTCAAACTGACAGTCTTTGGATACCTTTGTAAAAGTCATTTAAAAAAATCATTATATATAAATAGATTTTAAAAATACTTCTTGCCAGGCATGGTGGCGCACCCCTTTAATCCTGGAGGCAGAGGCAGGGGTATCTCTGTGAGTTCAAGGCCAGACTGGTCTACAAAGTGAGTCCAGGACAGCCAGGGATATACAGAGAAACCCTGTCTCAAAAAAACAAAAAAAAGTTTTTTAATTTATTTTATGTGTATGTGTGTGTGACTGAGTGTATGTATGTGTACCACATGTATGCAGAAGCCAACACATGTCAGAAAAGAGTGTCAGATCCTAGGTGTCTGTGAGCCCCCATGTGTGTGCTTAGAACAAAACACTGGGCCTCTGTGAGAACAGCAAGTGCTATTAACTACCGAGCCATCTCTTCAGCCCCCCACTTAACAGTATTTTTTTAACTTGCCTGGCGGTGGTGCACGCCTTTAATCCCTACACTCAGGAGGCAGAGGCAGACAGATCTCTGTGAGTTTGAGGACAGTCTAATCTACATAGCAACTTCCAGGACAACCAGGGTTACACAGAGAAACCCTGTAGGAAGAACCAAATATATATTCTTTATATATATACCTTTTATATAAATATACAAATATATATTAAAGAATATATTTATATATAAATATAATATTTATGTATTTATGTATATTATATATGAATATATAACAAAAATATATAATATAAATATATATGAGAATATATATATATATATATATATAGTGTTTGTCTGTGTGTCTCTGTGTGTGTGTATCTGTGTGCATATAGGTATCTAGGTGGAAGTAAATATAAAGTCCAAAAAACTAGAAAGGGACCCGAGACTGGAAGAAGAGAAGCTTTAAACAAGGACAGGGAAAACAATAGAATACAGTTGAAGTGGGGAAACTGGGGTCCAAATGGTACTGGTTGGGAGGGTGGGCAAGGAGACTAAGGGGAAGTGGGAATAAGTCAAAATGAAATATATATGAAAATCCTATCCACATTACTTTGCAAGCAAACTTTAAAAAATAAAACTAAGTACTGAAGACATGGCTCGGTAGTTAAGAGTATATATATATATATATATATATATATATATATATGCACTGCCCTTGTAGATGTGAGTTCAGGTCTCAGCACCAACTTGGCAGCTGTCCATAACTTCAACTCTAGGCTATATGATGCCTTTGGACCTCTGAAGTCTGAGGCACTAGGCATGCACATCGTACACAGACATACATACAGGGCAAAACACTTATATGCATATAACTAATCTGCAGAGGGAATATCTTGTATACAGCCTATGGGGTTTAGGAAAGGCTAGAGTAAAAGGTGGGACATCTGGTAAGAGACAGGATTCGGGGATAGAGCCAGGTGTGGGAAGAGTCACTGGGAAAGATGTGAGGAGGACATACTCATGAAGGCAGAGCAGAGGCAACCTGCCATGTGGTAGAACTTAGATTAGAATAAACGGGATAGTAAGTAATGAGTTAATCAGGGGACAAGCCAAAGCTTATGGCCAAGATGTCTGTAAATATATTTTGAGTTTCAGAGTCTTATTTCTGGGAGCTTTGAGTTGGGAGGAAGAACACACGCTCCAACAATAATCTAAAATGTTTTTAAGTAAACATTTTAAAAATAAAATCTTTCAGAGCTGGAGAGATGGCTCAGTGGTTAAGAGCACTGGCTGCTCTTCCAAAGGACCTGGGTTCAAATCCCAGCACCCACTGGCAGTTTGAAGCTGCATATATTGTCATGGCATGAAAAACTAAAAAAAATAAAAAAGCACTGACTGCACTTCCAGAGGACACCCCCACCCCACCTCTGTTAAATCTCCCACCTGAACATGGTGGCTCAAAACTCTGAGGGATCTAATGCCCTCTTCTGGTGTCTGCAGGTACCAGACACTCAAATGGTGCACAGGTGTGTTCAGGCAGGGCACCCATACGCACACATAAAATGAAAAAAAAAATCCTCAAGCTAGGAGTGATGACACATCCCTTTGATCCAAGCACTTGGCAGAGGCAAGTGGATCTTTGTGAGTTCAAGGTCAGCCTAATAATCTACATACCAAATTTCAAGCTTGTTAAGACCCCACAGTGAGACTCTACTTCAAAAATAAAATAAAATCTTCTAAAAAGAGAGAGAAAGAATGAAAAGAGAAAAAAAGAAGAGAAGAGAAGTGGCTGGAGAGATGGCTCAGCATTTAAGAGCACTAGCTAGTGCTCTTCCAAAGGTTCTGAGTTCAATTCCCAGCAACCACATGGTGGCTCTCAACCATCCAGAATGTGATCTGATGCCCCCTTCTGGCTGCAGGTGCATGCAGACAGAGCATTCATACATAAAATAAATAAATAAACCTTTTTAAAAAAAGAAGAAGAAGAAGAAGAAGAGAAGAAAAGAAAAACACCAGGATTGGTTCAGCACACCTCTAGCTCCAGCACTCCAGAGGCAGATGGTCTCTGCTGCAGAATTTTAGCAGAACTGTTGTATCCGCCAAGAATCCAGAGTAAGCCGGGCGGTGGTGGCGCACGCCTTTAATCCCAGCACTTGGGAGGCAGAGGCAGGTGGATCTTTGCGAGTTCGAGGCCAGCCTGGTCTACAAAGCGAGTCCAGGACAGCCAGAGCTGTTAAACAGAGAAACCCTGTCTCGAAAAACCAAAAAAAAAAAAAAAAGAATCCAGAGTGAAGGCACCTAAGCTTTGCAGTAGCCTTTTGTCAGTGATTGTGATCTGAGATTTTGTGGGGCTGTTCCTTTAAAAGTTTCTCAGAGCCTTTGCATACCTTAGTCCCCAGACAAGCCTGGCAAACCAGGAAATCTCCCACAGCTGAGAATTGCTTAGGTGTTGGGTCTTTCAGATAGCCCCTAGGTGAGATAAGTTTTGGTATGGGGAAATTGACTTGCTAAAGGTTCTTATTGTGTAACAAAAAAAGAGCTTCAAGAAGGCTGTGTGTGTGTTGGGGGGCGGGGGAGGGCGGTGTTAGAGGCTGATCGCCCTGATGCCAAGAAACCTAAATTCATCCTGTAGTGGTTCTCTTTCTTCCGTCCACACAAACCCTCCAGCACAGATCTCTGAGTTTGCAGCCAGCATGATGTACATGATCAGCTCAGGTCATCCTGAGTCACAAGGTGAGATCCTGACTCAGAAACAAAAGAAAACAGAGCATAAAAAACTCGAGGAAGCCGGGCGGTGGTGGCGCACGCCTTTAATCCCAGCACTTGGGAGGCAGAGGCAGGCGGATCTTTGTGAGTTCGAGGCCAGCCTGGTCTACAAAGTGAGTCCAGGACAGCCAAGGATACA
>CAJQZJ010014103.1:9517849-9531301 GCA_907164525.1 Lophiomys imhausi | reverse complement strand
AAAAAAAAAAAAAAAAAAAAAAAACTCGAGGACACTGGAGAAAAAAAAATGCAGACAGAGCCGGGCGGTGGTGGCGCACGCCTTTAATCCCAGCACTTGGGAGGCAGAGGCAGGCGGATCTTTGTGAGTTCGAGGCCAGCCTGGTCTACAAAGCGAGTCCAGGACAGCCAGAGATATTCAGAGAAACCCTGTCTTGAAAAACCAAAAAAAAAAAAAAAAATGCAGACAAAGAAAAGAACGCCACACCCCAACATTTAGATTAGTTAGTGCAGGAAGGATGTCTAGGAAGCTAGTTTACCAACACTTCAGACTACTTCCACCGAGGCTTGACAGAACTGTGGTTGGATGGGAGTCCTCTAAAACAGTAACTAATTCGTTGCTAATTAAAGCAATTTTTCAGTCCCTTAGTCAACACATACATTTTGAGTATATGATCAGCATAGCTCTCCAAGAGGCATTAGGTTATGAGGTAACACTAGTCTGAAGGACTCCTTGCCAGACTGTGCTGATAGAAGTCACGTCTCTCTGCAAAGGGAAAGCTGGGAATTTCCAGGCTTGATGGTGACACTGTTTTACAAAAATCTTCTGCTTTCTAGCCTTTTGAAAAATTATTTATCTCCATCCAGCAATTTTGTTTGTTTTTGTTTTTTTGAGGCAGGGTTTCTCTGTTTAATAGCCCTGGCTGTCCTTTGTAGACCAGGCTGGCTTTGAACTCATGAGCTCACAGAGATCCACCTGACTCTTTAATCCTGAGTACTGGGATTAAAGGTGTAAACCACCATGCCCAGTCATCCATCCATCCATTTTTCTTTTACTTAAAATACGATTAAATTGATTAAACCATTATAAACTCTGGCTTTAAAGATGGACTCAACTATGTGACTATATCAGTTAGTTTAAGATCTGTCATCTCTTTTCAGATTTCACTAATGTTTGAAAATTCCCTTGTAATTTTGAGATCAAAGTTACATTAATAAAAAATACATTTGTGTTTATATCTTCAAGAGGATTTAAGCAAGAGCCACAGAACACAGCCCAGTAAATGGAGCATTTGCCTAGCATGTGCAAAGCCCCTAGGTTCAATTTCTAATTCACCACGAACTAGAAATAACCAAAAGGTAATGGGAAAAACAAAGGGAATCTATTTCCTAGTAGCTATAAAATAGTTTGTGGTAATAGATGTCTTTCAGGGTAACAGATGTCTCTATAAGTTATGGTAGAAATCCTTTATTCATAAAATATTTTCATGGAAATAGTGAGGTCATTTTAAATTTTTTAAAAAATTTATTTACCTTTATTTTATGTGCATTGCTGTTTTGCCTATGTGTATGTATATGTAAGAGTCTCAGATATTGGAGTTACAGTTGTGAGCTGCCATCTGAGTGCTGGGATTTGAACCCAGGTCCTCTAGAAGACCAGTCAGTGTCCTTAACCATCTCTCTAGTCCTAGTCATTTTAATTTTTAATGATACTAGAGTTTACAGTTCCATCAGGGTTTTTTGTTTGTTTGTTTGTTTTCGTTTTGTTTTTTACTGTGTAGTAATAAACACAGAAGCTACAACTTTGCTAATTTCTTTTAAAACTGTGAAGGATGAATAGGTGATAAAATGATTATGTATTTCATTTAGTTATAACCTTTAGCTATGTGCTATTTTTATTTTTCCTAAGTGTAATTTACAGTTTAAATCAGTTAATTCCTTTGACTCTTTCTGTACCCTGCAGCTAATAGTATTTTCATAAGGAGTAAACTATTACAGAAAATGCATCAGTGGATGCTGGTGGACCTGTGCATTAAGGTACACTAGTGGCTAAGAGTTAGTAGAAGGAAGGAGCAGAAAGCAAATCCTGACACTGACTTAGCTAAGTGACCCCAAGATCCACTTCCATTCCTGCCTCTCCAGTCCTTCATCCGCAACATGAGGGCGGATGGGCCAAGGTCCTGTCTAGCTTCAGAATCTAAGTGGGGTTTTTTGCAATGTCTTCACTCTTCAAAGCCCCTAATTTGTGGAAACTGCCCCCACACACCCCAGTTTTAATATTGCTTTCTATTCCATGGGCACATGTCAAGACCGACTGATTCAGACCAATAATGAAGCTATTAAATGAAACAAATTGTTCATAGAACAAGTCTGACTCACAGGAGCTGGCCATTGCCATGTCTCTCACTTGCACTCACAACCTGTTCACTGTCCATTAGCCCAGGCCCAGGCCATTGGTGCACTTCCACTTGGGGTCAGGCTTTTTCCATCCGTGCAGCCTAGATGCTGGCAGTTGCCACCCCCTCACCATGGTCTCTGGTGGGTCTCAGACTTTGGCAGCCACACCCTTCAGCAGGACGCTGTCTGGAGTCTTTCAAAGTAAAGCAACATTGAGCAGCGATGCAAAGCAATGCCAAGCACAAAGTCCTCTCGAGTTTCCCGGGCCTCCCTTTTTATATGCTCTCTCTAATTATGCATCAGGATGCTTTCATATTGGCCAGCCTTATGTCTTCCTCCTGAGGTACACTGTTGACCAGGACCACGTTTGCTCCCAGGTGTTCCCAACGGGTACCGGGCTGTTCTGCATGCGTCTTTTCTGAGTCTGTTTCAGAAGTCCTTACATATTCATTCAACATAACTGTGTTACCAAAGAGATCCAAACCTCCATTACAACATATTGCATATTTATGACTGTTGGGGGTACACTTTGTGAAGTTGCATCTCTGTCCTTCCTCACTTAAGACATACTCTGATTGTCTTTAATAAAATTCTAATAGCCTATTAGCTGGGCAGAAAGAGAAGTGGAGGTAGGACTTCCTGGGAGAGGAGAAAGGAACTCTGGGAAGAACAAAGAGGGAGGGCTTTTCTCCAGGAGACATGGCATGAGACATTTGTAATTGTGGCCATGGAAGGCATAGCCATACAGGGCAAAAGAATATATGTCCAAGAGGTACATACAAGGTAATCTTTTGCAGTCAGGAAGAAACTTTGGGGTCCTACCTCAAGGCCTCATAACAATATGTGCGAGCCATTTCAGACAAGAGCAGCTGAGAGTTGTTACCAAGATAGAATATCTAAGAGTTACCAGGTTATAAAAATAAACTCCTGATACAAAAAGCATTTAATTCATTGAGAATGTCTTTGTTACTCATTTAAAAATGCAATTTTTAGTTCCAGTCCATTTGAAATCTACTATTGAAAACTGTATAGAATTTAAGAACTTATAGTTTTGTTAGATATTAGTTCAGTTAATTGCAGAAATATGCTGTATTTAGTCTGTTGTACATGTTTTTGAATTAAGTAGATAATACATAAAAAAAGCAAGCAATGTTTGCTTAGACAGATGATAAGTGGTTTTCAAAAACCTCAGAGACCTACAAAAAATGGCATTTAAGATGTTTTAATAAGAAAATGTTTTTCTGCGCCGGGCGGTGGTGGCGCACGCCTTTAATCCCAGCACTTGGGAGGCAGAGGCAGGCGGATCTTTGTGAGTTCGAGGCCAGCCTGGTCTACAAAGCGAGTCCAGGACAGCCAGAGATATTCAGAGAAACCCTGTCTCGAAAAACAAAACAAAACAAAACAAAAAAAAAAGAAAATGTTTTTCTTAGCTAACCACATGGCTGAATGGGGTTAGATGGTTGAGTTAACTTAGATGAGCTAGGTGAGAGTCTGCCCAGCAAAGGCCTAAGTGTTGAAGTATTAAACAGTCTTGGTGTCATTATTTTTATGGCCTAAGGGCCATCCTGGGTCTTAGGCTTTTTCACCAGGAGACATAAGGCCAGTCTCTTACAACATACTACTAAGCATGGTGCTTTAACATAGTTATCATGAAATGTCTATAACAATTATGTGAAGTGCAATTTCAACAGTCATTTTATAAATGAAAGACTGAAGCTGGCCATCGTAGGGTGAGACTTTAGTCCCAGCACTAAAACTGAGGCTGTGGAGAATCCCTTGAATCCAGGAGTTTGAGCTAGTCTGAGTAACACAGCAAGATCCCACCTCAAAATGAAAGACAGAAGGAGAAAGAGGTTGCAGAGGTAGTAATTAGGTCAAGGTTCTTCTGAAGGACCCGGGTTCAAATCCCAGCACCCACAGGGCAGTTCCCAGCTGTCTGCAACTGCCAGATGTGATGTCACACACCTTTAATCCCAGCACTAGGCAGAAAGAGGCAGGTGGATCTTTGTGAGTTCAAGGCTAGTCTGGTCTACAAAGTGAGTCCAGGACAGTCAAGGATAAACAGAGAAACCCTGTCTCAAAAAACCAAAAAAAAAAAAAAAAAAGAAAAGAAAAGAAACTTTAGGTTAGTGTTAAGTGTTTGTTTTATAGGTATTAGGGTATTTTAGATTAGGTTTTAGAGTTAGGGATTGGGTTTAGGATTTAGGAGCTTTTATAGGTAACTGATAGGTAATTGTTAAGTATTAGTAAATAGGTAAACATAAAAATTTACTGTTACAATTCCAGAACTGGGTCATGAGTGGAAAAGCCTGCAGTTACAATACAGTGAATAAATCTAACAAAGAAAAAGAACCTGGGAAATGCACTCAAGATGTTTTTATTACAAAGTGTAACAGAATATTTTTATTTATAAACACTTGTATTTATTAATATTTAACAAACATCTATAAAATGCCTAAACCTTATAACCTAAAACCTATAATCTAAAATCTATAATCTATCTAAAAATACCTTAATACCTAAAAACACTCTAATACCTATCTAAAAACACTTAACACTATTGTAACTTTCTTAAAAGGATATTAATATTCTTAGTGTAGGTCTGTGCAGGATGGCTTGGTTTACTGCAGTCCTGGAAGGCAGTCCCTTTCAAAGACTAGTGTTCCTTGGACCTTACTTTGCCAGTTCATAAGGCCAGTCTATTTTCAACACCAAATGGTAACCAGTTTATAAAATCAGTCTGTTCCAACTGCCAACTAAGGGCCGCTTTTTAAATCAGCTAAGACTTGCCTCCACAGTCTCTTTGGCCTGGGCAAGTCTCAAAGCAGAAAGTCTCTCCAAGCAGCTTCTGAACTCCACTTGGCTAGATCACTTTCCAGAGCTCTGAGGCCCCAAGACAGACAGACGCCTTCAAGGAACTCTCAGCGGTTTTTATGGCAGGCCTTTACCTTGAAATATAACAATCTAAATTTTGTTAATGGTATACCTTGCTATGCCCTTCTTCAGCATGACTTATCAGTTGGTGGAGGCAGGAAGAAGAGAGAGACCGTGTGGAATTCTCTGGCTTACATATCACATTATCTCTCGATACTTGGCAGTCTCAAAGGTCCACGAGATTTCTATGTCCAACAGTCTCGTTGCTTCTGACGATAACTGATGTCATCTGCGTGGCTTGCATGGTTTCTTAGCCATGCCCCTTCAACAGGGCATATTGTCCAACTACAACCTGGCTTTGTCCATCCCAGTAGGCAAAGGGACACCAAGCTTTTCCCCATGCACTGCCAGATGCCAACCCAAACTGCCCACCAATTTCACCAAAGAGACCCATCTTCCACCACAACAAAGTCTTTATTACAACCAGATTTTATTATAAACAATTCATGTGTAATCAAAATTCACCATAATGAGAAAATATTGTCCTACCACCTTAGAAAATTCTGATAAGATACTCTGGGACCTTCATAATATAAAAATCTGGTACTAATATATTTCTTACAAACTAGTATCAACATTTAAATTTTATTTCCATATTACCTAGATCTCTGAGAGCCTTTCTGACAAAGCATTTAAATTTAGAGATGCTAAAAAAGATGTAATAAACACAGGACAACACTCAAGAGAATGGCCCTGAGCTACTAAGATTTTATATACCAGCTTATCCAGATATTTAGAACAGAAAGCCACCATTCCATGTAGTTCACACATGTGTGGCACATTTTGGAGTTCAGATCTTAATTACTTTGACAAAAAAAAGAGATGTTGAATTTGTTATACTTTAACTGCATCTATTAAGATTATTAATTATAATAAGTAAACTATATAACACCTATAATATATAATAATTATAATATAATAATAATTAGTGTGTTAATTCTCCTGTAGTTGGTTTTATTGGTGAAATACATGGCAATGTCCATATAGCTGCAAATTACATTAGTTTGGTGCTTATAAAGGCAAACCTGGCCGCGTGGTGGCGCACACCTTTAATCCCAGCACTCAGGAGGCAGATCTCTGTGAGTTCGAGGCCAGCCTGGTCTACAAAGTGAGTTCCAGGACAGCCAGAGCTGCTACACAGAGAAACCCTGTCTCGAAAAACCAAAAAAGAAAAAGAAAAGGCAAAACCCACAAGGCTGCCTACCTCCCATCTTTCTCCAATCAGGGGCAAGCATACATCCTTACTTACTTCCTGCCTATATACCTCCCACCTACGCATGATCCAGCACATCCTGTGAAACTGAGGCAACTAACCTTGTTTACAGAAGGAAAAACTTGTGGCTTGTTATCTTCCATGTACAGCCCCTAGTATTCTAGGAAGTTATCTGTCCTTGGGCAAGTGGGGCTTATAGGTTAGAGTCATTTTTGTTTTATAGATCTAAGCACAGTAATTAAAACTTAAAACATATGCTATTGAAAGACCCGGGGGAGGGAAGTTCCTCACCCAACACTCAGGATATCACAGCCGCCCCAAAACTCGCAAGAGACCATCTTGATGCAATCGCAAGAGGTTTATTTCGGGGGGGAAGGGGGGGCAAAGGGGGAAAGGGGGGGCTCAGTGCACTGAGGGCGCTACTCGTATCCCTTGCAGGGGTAGGAGCCGCGACCATGATTTGGGGGAGAGTCGAATATTTTATGGGGGAGCACCACAGATTAAGGGGGTGGGGGAAATTACAGGTGGGAAGTACCAGCCCAGCCCATTGTTTACCACAACTCAAGGGGGGAGGCGAAATACAGGTGGAATGTACCAGCCCATTAGTTAGTCAGCGGAAAACATCCTACATCTGTTTGTCTCAGGAAAGAATCTAATCTTGTTTTGTTATCTACTTTGTGGTCAGCCAGTTCCTGAAGCCCTGGGGGCCCGTGGCCCAATTGACCTTCATTCTTGGTTTTACCCTTTTTATGGTCAGCTAAGTTCCTGGGACCTGGCAGCTGGCCTGGCTCTACTGCAGACTTAGGGGGTCTCTTAATAATTTTCATTCCCTTCACTATGATCTAATTGACAGACGCCATAAACTCACACCATATGGCAAATTTCACTTGGGAAGTTTTTTAGGGTGGGGGTTACAGAGGTCACCTCTGGGTGAGGGTGGAGGGAAGAGAGGACCAGGGAGAGGAGGAGCTGACTTTTATAAGGGGGCGGGGTGCATGCGCAGGAGGAGGATCTGATTCAGGGGACCGGTGGAATGTATTTCATCTTGTCAGTTACTGATGACCTATCTTGCTGTTGCTGGGTCCAGGGGCAGGCGGTGGAACTGCCCGGTTGCTAACAACATAACTTTAGCCCCCACAAAACTACCGAACTAGAAGGCTCTTTGGGCAGAAAGATTTGTTGGGGATCAAACTGCCAAGGCCATCCCTGGTGGGTGGGGATTGTGGGGGAGCGGGCAGAGAGAGCAGCAAAATGATGGAAGAGAAAGCAGATGTCATGTGATAGCCAGCAGGGTGGGACTCTGCGGTGATATGGGCTGCCCACATTGATTTGGGAAGTGCCCTTGTGCCCTTACCAGAGGTAATTGACCTTTGGGAGCTGGTTCAGGTAAGTTCCCGGAGGATTAGGGGAAGTTACTGCTGAACAGAAAGCGCCTGAAGGGATCTGCTTTTCTAGTGAACAGAAACCTCTCGGCTTGTTTACCAAGTAATAATCTTTCGGTTTAGCGGTCAAAGTTGTTCTGTCTAGGACAGTGTCAACAGCACTACCCTTCTGGACCTGACAGTGCCAAACTTCTCTCCAAACCTATCAGACCAGTTTACCTTCTCACTAATTTGCATGTGGCAAATCCAACCCTATTTTAAAAACAATACTAGCAGACTTTTCTTCTATAAACGTGGTAAGTACTGCTTTCATTGTATGGCTTTTCCAAGAAGACATAAAAGAAACTCTTGCCACTTGATTGGGAGCCTGCCAACAAATAAAAGGACCCGAATAAGTCCAATTTACCAAGCCAATGAGCTTATCACTTTCAGCGAGTGGCAGCTTTACTTTCCACAGCTGCTGAAGTTGCCCTCCTGTTTTACTTACCAACCTCCTGTCTTACAGACTCTTAAGTTTATGCAGCAGTGAGCTAGTCAGGTTTCTCTAACGAAACAGAAATAATCGAATGTGCAGGGCGTGGTGGCACATGCCTTTAAATCCTGGCACTTGGTGGCAGAGACAGGCAAGATCTCTGTGAGTTTGAGGCCAGCCTGTTCTACAGAGTGAGTCCCAGGACAGCCAGAGCTATTATACAGAGAAACCCTGTCTCGAAAAGCCTTAAAAAAAAAAAAAAAAAAGAAAAGAAAAGCAAAGAAAAAATGTGCATGTACACACACACACACTTGATTTTGTTAGAGTGGTTTAAGTAATCCAACAATAGTTATCTCAAAACTAGAATCCAGTAGTTATTTAGTCCATGAGAGTGGATGTCTCACCAGTCCCAATCTACTGCTGGAAACTCAGAAAATCCTAGAGAGATGTTAGTCTTCAGTGTACATTGAAATCGTGAAGAAGTGGACTGACTCTAATATCAATAGAGGAATCTCTAAGCTCCAGGATATATGAATTTGCATCAAAGAGAGGGCAAGCAAGCTGGGTGGTGGTGGCGCACGCCTTTAATCCCAGCACTTGGGAGGCAGAGGCAGGCGGATCTTTGTGAGTTTGAGGCCAGCCTGGTCTACAAAGTGAGTCCAGGACAGCCAGGGCTACACAGAGAAACCTTGTCTTGAAAAACCAAAAAAAAGAAAAGAAAAAAGAAAAAAAAAAAGAAGAGAGGGCAAGCAGGCAAAATGCAAAAACTTTCTTCTTTCAAGCCATCTCATGGGGCAGCCACTAGAAAGTGTGGTCCAGATTTAGAATGAGCCTTCACACTCCAAATGATCCAGATTCAGGGTTCGGAATCATTCCCCCTGAAATGATTTAGTCAAGAAAATCCCTCACAGGTGTGCTCAGCTCCTTGGTGTTTCATTTTAATTGATTCCAGATATAATCGAGTTGCCAACCAAGATTACCAGCACCAGCACCCAGCAGAGGTCAAAACACACCATCTGACCTAACAGGGAAAACAAATGTTGTACCGCAATCCGATGCCCTTTCCTCCTACGTCTCTCACTAGTATCTTTCTTTTTCTTACCCTTTAGTTACCTGTCATGGATTTTATGTGTCTATGTAGAGTCTGGAATACACAAATGAGAGAAATAGGCAATATTTGTCTTTCTGAAGTCTTAAGGGTCTTAGTGAAACACTGTCAGACCACAGGAAAGATGACTTTATTTCACTGGGGTTTGAGTTAGCTTCATTGTACAGAACAACTGACTGACAGGCTGCTTCAAGATACCTTTCTTTACCTAGAATTTGGAGGGTAATCCCTGAACAGTTTTTATTATTGTTTGCTGGAGATGGAACCCAGGCTTTGTTTGTGTTCAGGGTTGGGATTCAGACCCAGGGCAAACAGCTGAGGTGCATATTTAAATACCAAAGGGACATGAACTCCAGGTTCTCCCAGCATCCCTCAGTCCTTACCTGTTACAGGGCATGGCTGGCATACCCCACCCTCTACCCTGAACTTTCTAGCCCAGGGGCTGGGATTCCCCTCCCCCAGAAAGCTCTTCCCTATATAATCCAGACATCTCTCTCTCTCTCTCTCTCTCTCTCTCTCTCTCTCTCTGCATGAGCATAGTCTCTAACACCCTGTCTGTCTCCCAGTCTGCATGGTGACATCCCTGACCCCATTCCTTGGTACTGGTGAACCTGCCCAAGAGCTGCCCCCAATCAATAAACTTGACTTTATACTTTCATTCAGCTTGAATTGACTCATTTTGTTGGCAGAGAACACCTATTACTCAGCACATACTTTTTACCATTGACGTATACCCTTCATACCTCTTAATCTTTTTTTTTACATTTATTTAGTTCAAGTTACATCTCAATCATAGTACCCTCTCTCCAGCCCCTCCCAGTCCCACCCTCCTTCCCTTTTCCCTCTCCCTCCTATCCACTTTTTTTTTTTAATTTAAGGTGCATCTTTTTTTTCCCCCAACAGCTCCGCATTTTAGTACAATAAAAGGCTCTTTTTTCTTGTAACAAATACAATACAAAACAATAAGAACCATTAGGCCACAATTATGAAAGGTATAACATACATTCCCAATGTCCAGTCCATATTTGGCAACTGATATTAATATTCTATTATCTATCTAGCTCAATGAGTTTAAAGTTCTATACCTAACTCAGTTTTCATCCTAACTTGTCAACTTAAAAGCATCTTCTTAGACATAAAACATCCTTTTTTTTTTTTTTTGGTTTTTCGAGACAAGGTTTCTCTGTTTAACAGCTCTGGCTGTCCTGGACTCGCTTTGTAGACCAGGCTGGCCTCGAACTCACAAAGATTCGCCTGCCTCTGCCTCCCAAGTGCTGGGATTAAAGGCGAGCGCCACCACCGCCCGGCTAAAACATCCTTTTAATTCCTAAACAACTTAAAACTTAACTGTGAGACTATAACTATGTAGTCTTCAACCACATCAGAGACCCGAGAAGGATAAATGTATATCTGATTATACAGGCAGTGCAGAGCCAGCAGCTGAGGGTTTGTTTTGTTTTGGCTTGGTTTGAGTTTTCAATACAAGATTTCTCTGTGTAACCCTGACTGCCCTAGAACTCACTCTGTAGACAGGTCAGCCTCAAATTCAGAGATTCGCCTGCCTGAGAGCTGAGGTTAAAGGTGTGCCCCACCACTGCCCGGCTTTGTTTTGTTTTTGAGATAGGGTCATACACAACCTTTGCTGATCTGGAACTCAACGTAGACCAGGGTGACCTCAATGCTACTGCTTGTTTCTTCCTCCTTGGTGCCGGGATTAAGAAACGCAACAACCCCTCTTAATTTTAATGTAACTCAACTCGTAACTTTTCCTTTTGTGACTAGTTTAGAAAATAACTCCCAGTTGACTGTGCCAGAGAAGTAAAACAGAATTAGCATGTGATCCAGCAATCCCATTCCTGTCCAATGCCAAATGGGCTCACATAAATGCCTGCATGGCATCTTTAATGACAACATCATTCACAATAGCTGAGGAATGGAAATAGCCCAAGTGTCCATCAACAGATGAATGGGTAAACACAATATGGCATATACTTGAAATGGAACATTTTATACAACATCAGAAGGAATGACTCACTAAGACATACAATAACACAAATGAACCTTGACAATTACGCAGAGTAAGCTAGATACAAAAAGGCAAATATTATTTGATTCCACTTACATGAAATGTTTAGGATAATAAATTTCATAGAGCCAGGCAGTGGTGGCCCAGACCTTTAATCTTAGCACTCGGGAGGCAGAGGCAGGCTGATCTTTGTGAGTTCAAGGCCAGCCTGGACTACAGAGTGAGTTCCAGGACAACCAGGGCTATGCAGAGAAACCCTGTCTTGAAAAATAAAAACAAACAAAACAAAAAAACAGAAAAGAAAAAGCACCAGACAGTGGTGGCACATACCTTTAATCCCAGCACTTGAGAAGCAGAGTCAGGCAAATCTTTGTGAGTTCGAGGCCAGCCTGGTCTACAAAGTGAGTCCAAAAGAGCCAGGGCTACACAGAGAAACCTTGTCTTGTCTTAAAAAAAAAACAAGAAAAAGAAAGAAAGAAGAAACTTCAAAGGAAATGGGAAGTAGGTAAGAACTTACAGGGCTTGGGGAGAGAAATGAGTGAAGAATTATTGGTAAGTGGTTATCAAGAGTAGTTGTTTGGATGAGAATAGCCTCCATAGACTCATGTTTGTTTGGTTCCCAGTTGGTGGACTATTCAGGAAGTATTAGGAGGTGTGGCCTTGTTAGAAGAGGTATGTTCCTGGTAGTGGACTCTGAGGTTCCAAAAGCCTCCAGCATAGTCTCTCTCTCTGTCTTTCTCTGTCTGGTTTCTTCAAATCAGAATGTAAAGCTCTCAGCTACTGCTCCAGGGACATTCCTGTCTGCCATCACACTTCTTGCCGTGATCGTCATGGACTAAGCTCTGAAACTGTAAGCAAGCCCCCAATTAAACCTTTCCTTCTATAAGGTGCCTTAGTCAGCGTGTCTTGCCACAGCAATAGAATGGCAACTAAGACATAGTTTCTGTCTGATGAAATACATATGCCACTGACTGGATTGGGTTTTGTTTTGTTTTGTTTGTTCATTTTGTCTTTCCAGACAGGGTTTCTCTGTGTAGCCCTGGCTGTCCTGGACTCACCCTGTAGACCAGGCAGGGATCCAACTCACAGAGATCCACCTGCCTCTGTTTCCCGAGTGCTGGGATTAAAGGCACGTGTGTGCCACCATGTCTGGCTGCTGGTACATTGTTCTTAAATGGACATATGGGGTGGAATTATGGTTCAGAAGTTAAGAGCAGTGGCCACCCCTCCAGAGACCCGGCTTCAACCTCAAGCACCCATGAGGGTGCTGTCTCCAAGGACACTGCACTGCAGAAATGGACATTCGAGCTAAGCACCCAGACATACAAAAGGATAAGGCAAAAATTTTTAATGGACATAGTAAAAACTGGTCATCAACAGCAAAGTTAGTTGTATGTTTTATCACAGTAATAAAAAAATCAAAATTGTTCTTTATGGAGAGGTTCTGAAGGTATCATCTCTTGAAACTTGTCTAATTGGGGACTGCAAAATAAAATACATTTAAATTTCTCCATTGAATTTCTCCATATGAGGTAAAAATTCTTACTTTTACATAGGATCAGTTAACACTTTGTGTGTGTGTGTGTGTGTGTGTGTGTGTGTGTGTGTGTATGCTCAGGCATGAGTGAGTGTGTGTCATCATGTGCATGTGGAGGTCAGAGGACAACTCAGGGCATGGGTAGTTCTCTCCTTCCACTGTAGTTTCTGAGGTTCTGGCCAGACAGGTTGCCAGGCTTGCTTGGCAAACACTTTTACCCACTGAGCAATCTCACATTCTGGCCCCAGTATTTTTAACGATGATTATGTTTTATTCCCCTTTTTTGAATTATCTCACCTCTGATCTGAATTATATGATCATAAATGTATGGATCCCCTTGTGATCTGTATTCTGTTCCATAGCTCTATTAATGCAGGCTTGTCTAAACATCACACTATGTCAATTACTATATTTTTATAATCAGTCTTTATATGTGTTAAAGCAGTCACTGAAACTGCAATTTAATTATCAGTTGTATTTATTAGTAAGTATAAACTGTAAGATTAGGCTGGGGAGCAGTGGGTAGCCTGGCAGGATATCAGCCAATGGGCCTGGCCCCTGTAACCGAACTTTTAAATTATTATTTAACACTTATTACTAAATTCACTTATAACAAACACCAAC
>CAJQZJ010014103.1:9403988-9512849 GCA_907164525.1 Lophiomys imhausi | reverse complement strand
ATATTCACTAAATCTAACTTATATTAATCTATCAGCCCCTACAGGCCCCCCTTAACCGGCGGCCTGATTTATCCAGGGGAAAGAGCCCCAGACCAAGGGTGGCCTATTCCACCTGTAACTTAAACTCTGTTAAGTAATATAAGTTGTTATATTAGGCCGGTAGAATGATTGGCGGCTTGGCAGGGTATTCGCCCGAGTTTGAGGGGAGTCTGGGAGTCCAATGGCCCTGGATTGCTTGACTGACAGCCTATAAACTGCTGCGGTCCTTTCCCCAATAATTAAATACACCAAGACCTTTTTTTTTTTTTTTAGGTTTTTTTGAGGCAAGTTTTCTCTGTGTATCCTTGACTGTCCTGGACACCAAGACCTTTTAATGTTTCAACACTTAACCCTTAGCTGGGCAGACTCTCAATTAGCTACTCTAAATTAACCCGGATCACCTAATCTCAAACTGCCATGTGCCTGTAATTACCTTTCTCCAGCGTTCTCAAACACATCTATCTGCTTCCATGTCTCCTGGTGGAATGAGCTAACCCTCCATGTAAAACGCAGGGTTCCTGTTTTAATCTCAGGAAGTCCTGCCTTCCTATACTCTTTCTGCCCAGCTAATTGGCCACAAGCAACTTTTATTAACCAATCAAGAGAATGCCTCAGAAGGGACGGTAACAATATCTGAGCATTGAAATCAGCCTGTCAGAAGCAATGTTATTAGACCTTCCCCAACAAGTTACCCTAACACATTGACCTTTTTGAGGATCACTTTGGTTGGCTTAGGCTATTCACATATTTCCACCTCTTATACATAAAGATTATCTTGTACCTAGGACTGTTACACAGAGAAACCCTGACTTGAAATAAAAATATTATCTTGTTTTGCATTTTTGTGCACATTTTGAACCACTTTTTCTACTTCAGGCATTCACCCAAAATTTATGTTATTGTTTGAGACAAGGTATCATATAGTCCAGGGTGGCCTTAGAATCACTGTGTAGCTGAGGATACCCTTAAACATCCTCCTCTTCTTCCTACCTCCTGAGTGCTAAAATTACAGTTTTTGATGCCACCATGCCTATCTTGTGTGATGCTAGAGATTAAATGCTTGCCTTAGTGTATGCTAGGCAGGCTCTATACCAACTGAGTTAGTATATATATATATATATATATATATATATATATATATATATATGTTTTTCGAGACAGGGATTCTTTGTGTAACAGAGCCCTGGCTGTCCTGGACTCTCTATAGACCAGGGTGGCTTCCAACTCACAGAGATTCACCTGCCGCTGCCCTCCTAGTGCTTGGGATTAAAGTTATGAGCCACCAATGCCTGGTATGTATTATTATTTCAACTGGGATAGCATTTACTCTGTAAATAAACTAGGAAAGAGGCCATATTTTAAAAATAAAAACATTGCCGGGCGGTGGTGGCGCACGCCTTTAATCCCAGCACTTGGGAGGCAGAGGCAGGCGGATCTTTGTGAGTTCGAGGCCAGCCTGGTCTACAAAGCGAGTCCAGGACAGCCAGAGATATTCAGAGAAACCCTGTCTCGAAAAACCAAAAAAAAAAAAAAACATTAACTCATACCCACTGTGTACTAGGTTGGGCAGCAGTGGACCTCTGGTGACTTGCAAGCTGGCTGGCTATTGAGGTAAGCAGGGCAGTGAGCAGAAAAAACACCCACCTTCAGGATTCCTTTTGGAGCAGACTAGCCAGGGTGAGCTTGTGGAAATTATGGAGACTCCTGGAACTGGCTGGGCAAAGCCTGCTGAAGGATGATGAGGGCATCATTATGTAGAAGAGCTACCCGTGGATCTATTTATAGTGCTGTGGATACAACTAGACCTACAGGCAATAATGCAGACCAAGTCCTTACTTCCTCCTACTGCAGCTGTAATGAAGGAATGGAGGACCCACCAGGAGATGTTTCAAACTTTACAGGCTTCCTATACTCCTAGGAGGCAGAGTGCCAAGTGCTGGGCTTTAGTCAAGAATTCTCAGTAGGACAAGGGAAGTTCTGTCTTTGGTGATGAAATCCGAGGTGGCCCATGGAGAAACAAAAAGTGGATGGTTTCAGGATGAGAACCAACAGCCCTTTGCTCTAGAGGAGGTGCTCATAGACCTGTACCTCCTGGGAGACAAGCATGATCAGCTGCTCGCCTCCCTCTGAGAAAGTCAAGTAGAAAAGAGGTTTATTCCCCTGGGCTGTAAGAAGCTTCTGCAGAGTCTACAAAAATGTTAGGACCATTCTGACAGCAATGAAGCTCACCTCTGTCCAGTATTTGGAAGTACCTAGAAGCTACCCATCCTGAGCAAGTTGGCTCCTATGTGGGCCAGGTATCTGAAGAACCCTTTGAAGAACCTCTCAACTAATGTCTCTTTGAGGTCATAAATGATACAGCTTTTCCAGTGCTCAGCATTAGTCAGCCACAGGACTGGGATCTAGAGAGGCCAAAAAGACCAGGATGAGCTTTGAGCCCCTCCAAATTCTGCTAGAGATAGCTTCCACTTCTCTCTCCATCCATCCATCCATCCATCCATCCATCTATATATCTATCTATCTATCTCTCTATCTATGTATATAAATGCTTTTTTTGTTGTTTTAGAAAACAAAAATAAGCCAGTCATTTGATTTTATCAATGAAGACTCAGGAGCCAGATGTTGGGGTGAAAAGCTGCTAGCTCAGAGACGCAGAGAAAGCACCCAGCTGATCTTCCTATTCAGCTGAAAACCCTAGAGGAAAAAGCCCAGAGCTAAAAAGCCAAAAGCCCAGAAGAACCTAGAGGAAGAAACCTCTTTCTTCTGAAGGAGAAAAGTCAAAGAAGTCCCAACTCCTCCATGCTGTCTTAAATGCCCCTCAGCTCAATGTCCCTCCCTTCTGTTTAATCCCTGGCAGTTGGTTTCTTGCTCCCCCTTTTGACCTAGGGTTAAAAGTGTGTTCTAGGGCAGATCTACATCACAAGTACTTGTTTACAGTAAACAGAAATTTCAAGGATTAAAGGCTTGTTCACAATGTTCACAATGTGATCAAATGTTCTGCAAACCCCTACCCCCTTTTTGAGACAGGCTCATGCTATGAAGTTCTTCTGGCTTGGCTGGTACTTACTGTGTACCATAGGCTAGCTCTGAAAAGTCCTCTTGTGTCAGCCACCCAAGTACTGGGATCTACGCTGCTGCTTTGGTTCCCATTGTTTATCAACATTTCTTTACAAACTCTTATTCAGGGAGAACTCCCACATGTAGCCCCCCAGCCAGAATCTCCTTTGAGAAGTTAAGACTGAATTCCTTTGAATATATCTCTCTAATGGTCCCCCAAACTCCCTCCAAGTCAACATCTGCCCTCCCCTGCATCACCTTTCCTTTTCCCTGCTTATCTTGAGGAGTCGTCTGAAACTCCAGCTTCCAGAGTTCTTGCCAGATGCTCTTACATTCCGAGCTTAAGTGTCTGAGTGCTGAGAATAAAAGGGTATGTGAACCCAGCTGAGCAGGCGATAGGGTTCCAGGTCATACAAGGTCAACTCACCACAGTGAGGACAGGGTTGACCCTGAACCAATCCATGCTGGTCCTCCTCAGCCTGAGCAGCATACACTTCGGTTTGGCATGCCGGTGAGCAGGTCTCTCCAGGCAGAGGCACCCTGAGGTTCTCATAGCCCTCCTGCAGGGCAGAATGTTCTCCAGCACTGCTGAGAAGGTGGGTTTCCCGTAGACAGCAAGTGTCCTGAGCTGGGAGCAATGGCTCAGCTCAGACAGTGCAGCGAATTGGGGCTTGATGATCCTTCACTTATCTAAGTCTTGGGGAATATGAGTTTTAGATCCCCTACTTATCTAACCTGTGGGGCTGGAAAGATGAGTCAGTGGTTAAGAGTACTGGCTGTTCAGTTTTCAGCTCCCTACAGTCAGCTCATAACTGGATGTGGCTAACTCCAGCTCCAGGGGATCCATCATCCTTCCTGGTCCTAGGGCACCAGGCATATAAGTGGCACATATGCGTGTATATTTTCAATTTTAATTTTAGGTGTCTCACCTATATATGTGTGTATAAATATATGTAAAATAGAAAAGGCAGAAGGTGCTAGAAATCAAATGAAGAAAGATGTCAAAGCAAGTATCTGGGCTGGGTGTGGTGGCGCACGCCTTTAATCCCAGCACTTGGGAGGCAGAGGCAGGTGGATCTCTGTGAGTTCAAGGCCAGCTTGGTCTACAGAGTGAATCTAGGACAGCCAGGGCTGTTACACAGAGAAACCTTGTCTCGAAAAACCTAACCCTCCCCACCCCCCAAAAAATACCTGCTTTGGAAGCAGACTGACATCATAGTTAGGATCTGAAACCTCAGTGACCCCAGTCATGACAGCTATGATCAATTTTGGGGTGTGCATTCAATATCTGACTGAAATCGGTGACTGAATGGTTTGTGCGGCTATTCTTATACTATAACATTTGGAGGTCTCACCAAGATTAAGCTATAACATTTGGAGGTCCCACCAAGATTGGACTATGACAAAAAGAACTTTAAGGGGAGGGGACTGGGAGAGACGGCTCAGTGGTTAGTGGTTAAGAGAACTTGCTGCTTTTACAGAGGACTGGAGTTCAGTTCCCAGCATCCACACTGGAAGCTCACAACTGTCTGTAACTCCAGTTCTAGGGAATATGTTGTCTCTGGCTTTCCTAGGCACTTGTACTCATACACACACACACACAAAAACCCACATGTACATACACACACATACATAGTTTAAAATAATACAAATAAATAATTTTTTTAATATTTAAAGGAATACTGTACATTCTTTGTTTCTTACTGTAGAAAATGTAGGAGGATGTGTGGCAGTTCAGCAGATACAGTAATAGAAATGACACAAAGAAGGCTGGAGAGATGGCTCAGAGGTTAAGAACACTGGCTGTTCTTCCAGAGGTCCTGAGTTCAGTTCCTAGAACTCACATGGTGGCTCACCACTGTCTATAACTGTAGCCCCACAGGACTCTACCCTCTTTTTTTTTTTTTTTTTTTTTTTTTTGTTTTTCGAGACAGGGTTTCTCTGTGTAGCCCTGGCTGTCCTGGACTCACTTTGTAGACCAGGCTGGCCTCGAACTCGCAAAGATCCGCCTGCCTCTGCCTCCCAAGTGCTGGGATTAAAGGCGTGCGCCACCACCGCCCGGCGACTCTACCCTCTTATAGTGTGCAAGTGTACATGCAGACAAATCACCTATATGCATAAATAAATCTTTTTTTTGGCTTTTTGAGACATGGTTTCTCTGTATAGCCCTGGTTGTCCTGGACTTTCCTTGTAGACCACACTGGCCTCGAACTCATAGAGATCCATCTGCCTCCTGAGTGCTGGGATTTAAGACGTGTGCCACCATGCCCGGCAATAAATAAATCTTTAAAAAAAGAAAATGACACAAAGATATTTTCCGTGTATGTGTGTGTGTGTGTGTGTGAGGTTCATGGGCAAGTAAGTGTGTTTGCATCTGCATACACCCATGTGTGCACATGTGGGCCCAAAGGAAAGTATCAGGTGTTCTGCTGATACAGGGTCTCTACTCTATTCCCTTGAAGTAGGGTGTCTCTCTGAACCTGTAGCTAAGCTGGCTGGTCAGCAGACCCCAGTGATCCTCTTGTCTCAGCTCACACACGGTGTTGGGGTCACAGGCATGCATATGGTCACATCTGGCTTTTAAACCTGAATTTGGGGGATATGAGCTCAGGGCCTTGTGCTTGTGCATCAAGGACTATAACCGTCTCCCCAGCCAAACTCCACTTTTTTCTTATTATATTGTTGTAATAAAAAATATTGCTAGATATACAATAAAGGCTCTTAGCATTTGAATCAGAACGGAGGAGGACCTTCAAGGAAGTGGCTTTCTTAGAATAAAAGAAGTTTGATCTCAAAATGTTCCACTCTTCATATTTTTTTAAAGACAATTTGGAAAAAAAAAAAACCCAACCCAGTTCTTAAAATTTCCTTCTTTTTCTTCTTGATTAAAGGATTTTCTTTGCTGTGAAAGGTGGAAGTAAACTCTTAACTTTTAATTAACTTCCCTGCCATCATGGGAAGTCTGTGATAGATGAAAGTGAAGTGGTTTGACTTCATATTTCAACCAAGTTTTAATTACTATGCTCTCTCTCTCTCTCTCTCTCTCTCTCTCTCTCTCTCTCTCAGAGAGATTAAGGTCAGTTAGAAATGCTTTGTCTAGCTGGTCAAAATGATGTAGTTCTGCCATCCCCTTGCTTCCTATACCTGGTTACCTGGTTGTTACCTGGATGCCGTTTGTTTCATTCACAAACCTGGTTGCTACCTGAATGTGGTTTGTTTCCTAGACCTGGTTATCTGGTGGTTACCTGGATATGATTTTTCTTATAAAAAGTCTGCCTTGGAAGCAAACCAATGTCACAGTTAGGTTTCGAGACCTCTGTGACCCTGGTCATGATGGTTATGACCAATTTTGGGGTGTGCATTCAACAAACCATTAATATCTGACTGAAATTGGTGACTGAATGGTTTGTGTGGCTATTCTTGGACTCTAACATTTGGAGGTTCTACCGAGACTGGAGTACAAATATATAATATTCGGAAGTTCCACCAAGATGGACTAGAACAGCACTGCTGAGGCACATTCTCCAGTAGGACTTCCTGAATCCTAGTGATTACTTTCTGCAGATCTGTCCATGAAACCAACTTTCCCCCTTTAAGAATCTCTTATTTGTAGTTGGGTATGGTGGTGCTTGCCTTTAATCTCAGCACTTCGGAGACAGAGGTAGGCAGATCTCTAAGTTCGAGGCCAGCCTGGTCTACAGAGTAAGTTCTAGGACAGCCAGGGCTACACAGAGAAATCCCATCTCAAATCAATCAATCAATCATAAATCAATCAATCAAAAAAGAAACTTATTCGGACCTGTGAGATGACTCAGCAGGTGAACGTATCTGCTGCCAAGTCTGACAACCTGCATTCAGTTCCAGGGACATATCTATCATTGTAGAAATTTCTGCTGGGAAGTCCTGGACTAGAGGCTTGGTCATACTTACAGTCAGGAACTTAATTTCTTTTTTCCTTTCTTTCTTTCTCTCTCTCTCTCTCTCTCTCTCTCTCTCTCTTTTTCTTGACACATGGTCTATTATATACCTCTGGTTGTTTTACTGGAACTTACTCTGCAGACCAGGCTGGACTGGAACTCACATGGATCCACCAGTGCTGGGATTAAAGGCACGTACCAGCCGGGCGGTGGTGGCGCACGCCTTTAATCCCAGCACTTGGGAGGCAGAGGCAGGCGGATCTTTGCGAGTTCGAGGCCAGCCTGGTCTACAAAGTGAGTCCAGGACAGCCAGGGCTACACAGAGAAACCCTGTCTCGAAAAACCAAAAAAAAAAAAAAAAAAAAAAAAAGGCACGTACCACCACGCCTAGCAAGGCCTAAAATTAAAAATATATATTAATTTTAAGTTGAACTATTAATTACATCTGCAGTTGAAAAGTGGGAGAGGGTTGCTTAGCAGTGGTGGTGTACACCTTTAGTCCCAGCATTTGGGAGGCAGAGGCAGGTGAATCTCTGTGAGTTTGAATCCAGTCTACTCTACAGAGTGAGTTCCAGGACAGGCAGGGATACAGAGAGAAACCCTGTCTCAGAATAACAACAACAAACCAAACCAAAAAAAAAAAAAGATAAAATAAAGAAAAGAAAAGGAAGAGGGAGGGGTAATTCGTTTTAAGAGAATCTCTAAACAGGTGGCTAAGTAAGAGTACTTTTGGTAACACCTGAATTCCCATCAGTATAATAATAATCAGAGTGTTTTCAAGAGCTTATCTGATGACTGTATGGGACCTACTAAAAAAGGAAGGGACAGCACTTCCCAGGAGAAGACTATCCTAACAAAGAATGAAAAGCTGAACTGATTGGGAAAAAAAAAATCAACAGCTATTCTTAGATCAGGAACTTCCCCACAGGAACCAGACCAGAGGAGGAAGATGTGAACTGTAATGTTAATTACATTGCTGAAAGCTCATAGCTGATTGTCTGTTAAAGCTTTCAGGGGAAGGACGGATGGTATACAGGCTTTCTTCTACCTGAGAGATTCATTCCCCTCCCGGAGTTTGATCAGATTTCAGATCTTCTAGCAGAGGGTGGGAAGGAGAGGAGCCAGTGTGAAATAAGCAGATCATTGTGGTTGTTGTTTTTTAAAATAAAGCCTGCTATCAAGAGAAACTGTTTGCTACAGTCTGGGTTTCTGAGAGTCCAGTCAACTTGGGGGAACAGAATTACCCAACTCCCACCATGCCTAGGCTTCTATGAGAGAAGAGAAAAGCTCAACTGTAGTCTACCTTAGTTTTCCTTTCCCCTCTGGGGAAAGAAAGTGGGGGACACACACCAAGAAGTGTATTTTTGATTCTCAGATCAGAGGCATAGTCTCACCTATTGTAACACGTCCCCACGCCTTAGTAGGTCCTCAGACTTTAGCACAACTGACTCCATGATGGAAGTACCACTCAGGATGCAAAACTCAGCATGTAGAAGGCACCACCTGCCAAAAGAAAACAAAGGTCTAATCCATCAAAGTCCATAGTTCTGGGAAAGTCAGTGTACTAACCATGCTTTTTTTTTTGACTTGTGTAGATCTGCTGCCAGGTAACTGTTCTTCTTAACTGAAGTGGGTCCACCCAGTGTATGGTTTTTGTGCTTCTGGTTTTATGCTTATACTGTTTATGGTTTTCGCTCCCCCAGAAAGGCTGGGTGCTACACTGGGATCCTGAATGCCCAGTGTAGTCGCAGAATGGCTAATAAGGACTTTCTATTGGATTAAACCTGTGCCCCAGTAGTCTCTCTGGTGCATGCACCATGACGCCATAACGTTACAGTTTCCCTTGCTCCCATACCTACCTTAGTACATTGTTGAAGACATACATACTGGGGTGGGAAGATAACTTGACACATAACCCTGACAGCTGTGTGAGACCAACCCCAGATCTGGTTCAAGCCTCAGAACCCACAGAAATCCATTTACCGGTATCCATGCACAGACACAGACACTCCATGCCATTTATCTGTGGTAACAGTCCTCCTAAGGCAAGGCGGTGGGGGCAGAGAGAGGAAAAGCTCAAATCCGGTAGGCCAGCTAGCCTTGAGAATGGTGCAAGAAAAACAACAGAAACCCTCCTTCAATAAGGTGGAAATCGAGGTCACCTCTCCAAAGACGTCCTCTGATCTCTCTTTTACACATACGAAAAAAAAAAAATCCAAATTAATCTTTAAAAAGACATAGATACAGAAATTCCTTTTACCAAGTAAATCATGTCTAGCTATTAAGAAAAAAAAAAAAAAGACCAAGACTTAGCTCAGTTGTCAAAGTGCTTGCCTAATATGTGTAGAGTCCCAGGTTCGATTCCCAGAGCTGCATAAAAGGGTGATAGTAGCTGAAGGCTTTTAGGGTGAGCTCAAAACTGCTTGTATTCAATTGTTAATTGCTTGCCCCCTGTCTCACTGTGAGCCCACAGTCACATACCCAAAATGAGTTTTTGTAACTCTTGCTTCTACGTCATCTCTGATTGATTAATTAAAGCTACTTAGGCCGGTACTGAGGTGGAGAGGTAGGTGCAGCTAAGGTTGGCTTTGCCGGCAAGAGAAAGATCAGAAAAGGAAAAGCCACGAGGGAGGCAGAAAAGAGGAGAGGAGAGAAGAGGAAAGCAGGTAGATGCCATGGGACAGGTGGAAGAGGAGACAAGCATATGTCCAGGAGCAACTTGCTCAGGAAGTCAGTGGACATGAACATATATGCAAGTACTATGGGGTTTTAACTGGAGAAGTGGAAGGGTAGCATAGAGCGTTAAGATTGCCCAGTCCCAGACCGAGGCTTATTAAAATCCAACAGGCCTCTGGATGTTTATTTATAAGTGGAGGGTTAAAGAATATCTCTGCTGCTTTAGTAATAATATGTAACCAATTATTAATTATTAATAATTCTTGCAACAGAAGCCTGTAATTCCAGCACTTGGAGGTTCAGGCAGAAAGATCAAAAATTCAAGGTCATTGTTAGCCGTATAGTGAATTCAAGGCCAGCCTGTGATACATGAGACCCTGACTAAATAAATTAGAAATAAAGAAAAAAACTTAAAACATATTTTAAAAGACAAAAAATATATGCAGAGGTAAGTCAGAACTAGATTCATATTAGAGATGTCAAAATTGTCACACTGGGAACTTAAAGTAACTGACTTGCTTGGGAGATGACACTCGGCATGCAAGAACATATGGGCAATGTAGTTAGAAAAATAAATTTCAAGGATAAAAGAGGGCTAGAGGCAAGGCTCAGTGGTTAAGGGCATTCGTTGCTTTTGCAAGAAGACCTGGGTTCGAGTCATAGCACCCACATGGTGATTCATAACCATCCAGAACTCCATTACAAGGAATCCCATGCCCTCTTCTGTTCTCCAAGGGCACTAAGCACTCACATGGTGCGTAGATATACATGCAGGCAAAATACTCACACATAAAATACAGTGAACAAATCTAATTTAAAAATTAGAAAAGGAACACGGCATATCGAAGGCATTCTTGCAGAAATGAGCGCTCACTGGTAGGCTGAATGAAGACAGGCTTATGTGCACTGGGCGTGGCTGGGGAAAACAATTTCTGAGCTCCAGGGACTGTCCTCAGAAACTTCAAAACTGAAAATCAAAGAGGAAGAAGACTCAGTAAGTGGATGAGAACATCAGAAAACAATGGCCCCATTACAAAACTACTACATACATGGCAATGGGGATCCCAGGAGGAGAAAGGAATAGAAGCAACATTTGAAGTAATAATGGCTAAGAATCGCCCCTAAATCGATGAGAGACACCAGTGCTGAACAAACCCCAAGGGCTTGTTCTGCCACTCAGCTACACTTGGAGCTCTTTCCCCCAGATTTTGACATAAGTGACAGGATAAGCCTGGTAGACCCCACCTCTTAGAGTTTGAGTTGTGACATCATCATTGACAACAATAAAAGGTTTCTGGGCACACCACTACTGAGAGACAATATTGGAACAATTTTTAAATTATTTTTATTTCATGTGCATTGGTGTTTTCCTTTCATGTCTGTCAGTGTGAGGGTGTCAGATTCCCTGCAACTGGACTTACAGATGGTTGTAAGCTGCCATGTGGCGCTGGGAATTAAACCCAGGTCCTTGGGAAGAGCCGCCAGTGCTCTTAACTACTGAGTCATTTCTCCAGCCCCCTGGAGAGACAATTTTAAATCAAAAGCTTAATTATTCTGAGATGTTTGTGTGCTGCATGTCTTCTCTGTAGACTTGCTTCTGAACCCCCAAGGTACACTTCTCACAGATACCTGCATTCACATGATGTGGATGGATGTCTCCTGAAATATTTTAGCTCAAGTCCAAGACTACTATATCTTATGAACTGTGTGTGAATTTACTCTATGCACAAAGTTTTCTGTTTTTCACAGAGGCATGATGGGATAGTTTGAATAGGTGTGGTCTCCATAGACTTATGTGTTTGAATGCTTGGCCATAGGGAGTGGCACTTATTAGGAATTGATGGAGTAGGTGTGGCCTTGTTGGAGGAAGAGTGTCACTGTGGGGGCCAGCTTTGAGGTCTCCTATGCTCAGGCTATACCCAGTGTGGCACACAGTCTCCTTCTGCTGCCTGTGGATCAAGATGTAGAACTCTCAGCTCCTCCAGCCCCGTGTCTTCCTGCATGCTGCCATGCTCTTGATAATAGACTAAACCTCTGAAACTGTAAGCCAGCCCCAATTAAATGTTTTCCTTTCCTTTTTTTTTTTCTTCGAGACAGGGTTTCTCTGTGTAACAGTCCTGGCTATCCTGGAACTCACTCTATAGACCAGGCTGGCCTTGAACTCACAGAGATCCGCCTGCCTCTGCCTCCTGAGTGCTGGGATTAAAGGCATGCACCACCACGCCGGGCGGCAAATGTTTTCTTTATAAGAATAGCCATGGTCATGGTGTCTCTTCACAGCCATAAATCTGAAGACACATGATGATCTAATTATGAAAAACAAAGACTTTTAATATTTTCTGTCATCATTCCTCAGTGATTATCAAATTATTATATCTTTGGATTGTCTTGTGTTAGAATGTTGTTTTTTAAAATTGCTATTTAGACTCCTGCAAGATGGCTCAGTGGATCAAAGCCTGATGACCTCAAGTCGATCCCTAGGACCTGCAGTAGAAGGAGAAAACCAGCTCCCACCGGCTGTCCTATGACCACACACACGCACGCACGCACGCACGCACGCACATGCACTCATACCAAATAAACAATTTTAAATGTTGCCAGTTTTTTTTTAATTTTAAAAATATATGTGCGTGCGTGTGTGCGTGTGTGTGTGTGTGTGTGTGTGTGTGTGTGTGTATGTGTGTGTGTGCACTCACGTGTGTGTGTGTGTACAAGCCATAGCATTCCTGTGGAGGCCAGAGGACTTTGAGGGGCTATCATCTACCTCCATCTTGTTTTGAGACAGGGTATGTTGATGGTTTTCCTCTGCTGTGGACCCCAGGCTAGCTGACTCCCTAGCTTCTAGAAATTCTCCTGTCTCCATCTCCAATCTCTGCATAAGGGCACTAGGATATTACAGGCATGCACTACTACTACATGTGGTTTTATGTAGATTCTCAGGACTCAGAATCAGGTCAGACGAGGTGGCACATGACTTTAATCCCAGCATTCAGGAGGCAGAGGTGGTCAGATCTCTGAGTTTGAGACCAGCTTGGTCTGCAAAGGAACCAGGGCTGTTTCACAGAGGAACTCTGTCAAAAAACAACAAACAAACAAGAAAAACAAAATAAAACAGAATTAGGTCCTCACTCTTGTGCAGCAAACATTTTATCCACCGAGCCATCCTCCCAGTCGAGTACTGCTTTCTCTCTCTCTCTCTCTCTCTCTCTCTCTTTGTTTTTTTTTTTTTTTTTTGAGACAGGGTCTCTCTGTGTAATAGCTCTGGCTGTCCTGGACTCACTTTGTAGACCAGGCTGGCCTCGAACTCACAGAGATCCGCCTGCCTCTGCCTCCCAAGTGCTGAGATTAAAGGCGTGCGCCACCACGCCCGGTAGAGTACTGCTTTTTTATACTACATATTTCTGAGAATCAATGTTCTCAGTATGGATGATTATAAAATTAAAATATAAATTGTTGGCATGCTTTTTAAACTATATTTATTAATATCTATAAACACCTACTAACCAACCAACTCTAACACTTTAGAAAGGCTACCAAGACATCACAGGTTCTTAGGGGTAAATGGTCAGCAGTCTATCTTCAGGAACACTGCAATCAGCAGTCTCTCAGTGATCTCCTGGCTTTGACGTTACTATGGCAGTCTTACTTCTGCTGGGGGTTGGCCTTTTCTGTCTGCGCCTAGTGCTGCCACTCCCCACTGACCTGCATGGCCAGACTGCTGTGGCTTTCCTCAGCCTGCCTGGTTCTTGTGAACCTTTTCTGTGCAGGTCCTATGCCACGTCTCTTTTGCCAGCCCGAGTTTACCATTCTGGGGCTGGTCCCACCCAAGGCTGCGGTCTCCTCACTATCTTCTGTCTTGGTCATAGGCCTCTGGCTCACCTCCAATTGAGGTCTGACCTTGTTTGTCTGCAGGGTTCCAACGCTGGCAGTTGCGTCACATCTGCTTGGCACTGAGATTCTTGGTGGGTCTCAGGCTTTTACAGCTACACCCTTCGGTAGGGCTCTGTCTCCAGCACCAGCTGTTGGCACACCCCAACTTGGGATAGCTGCCTCTTCTGTCTGCAGGCCTCTTGGAAACCCCGCGGAGTCAGCAAGCACTGATCTCCACGGTTTCTCAGAGCTGAGGCCTTTACAGCTCCAAAATGTGGCTTCACCTGGCCTAAGCCCAGTCTGGTCTCCGTCCACCTAGACTGCAACCTTCAGCTAGAGTCTTTCGAAGTGAGGCAGTGTTGAGAAGCAATGTCAAGCAAAAGGCCCCGCTGTCCAGTTTCCCAGGCTTCCATTTATATTGCTGTCTCTTAATTATGGATCAGGCTGTTTTCTCATTGGTCAGCCTGATGCTCTTCTCCCAAGGTACACCTGTTGACCAGGACCATGTGTGCTGCCAGGTGTTCCTGACAGAAGCAAGTCTTTAGGGTAGTTTAGTATGCTCCTATTAAGAGTCTGTATTTCAGAATCCCTTACATATTCAATACAATAAATCAACTTTAAAAATAAATGTCAGCTGGGCAGTGGTTGCTGATGCTTTTAATCCCACCAATCTGGAGGCAGAGGCAGGTGGATCTCTGAGTTTGAGGCCAGCCTAGTCTACAGAGTTAGTACCAGGACAGCCAAGGCTGTACAGAGAAACCCTGTCTCAAAAAATCAAAATAAATAAATAGATAAATAAATAAGTAAATATTGAAGATGCTCTATACCCTGCAGTATTAAATAGTCAAGTAATATTTAATTTTGTGTAAAAATATACAAAAATGTCTTTTGTCTTTAACAACTGGTTAAGATTACACGTATACCAAAGAGTGGTTTAAAAATAAATTTCATTATTATCATCAGTAAATGTTTGACTGATATATCTATTTTATTTAACTATATACCCAGGGTCATGTAAAAAGTTCTCAGGCAAAAAGAGTCTAGATTTTTAAGAGGACCTGTGCTGGATAACAAAGAAGAAAGTACAATTTAAAATGTAGGGTTTTTTTGTACAAGAAGCTGAAGGTGGAGCTGGAGAGATGGTGGCTTTCCAGAAGCTCTTCATTCAATTCCAAGCACCCGAGCACCATAGGTGGCTAATACCTGTCTGTAACTCCAGTCCCAAAGGATGGGTGTTAGAGGAAGATTTGACACATTGGTTCTCAGAGGCTGTTTTCAGTGATAGAGATCTGGTTACTGCCCTTTCTGAGGCACCCTCTGATTGGTTAACAAAAGTCGCTGATGGCCAATTAGCTGGGCAGAAAGAGTATAGAGAGGTGGGACTTCCTGGGACCATGAAAGGAACCCTGCGTTTTACACAGAGACTTCCCTGATAGGCCTCCCAAGCAGCAGGACATCTGGGTGTGAGCTCTGTGAGCCCTGAAAATATAGTAAGCCACATGGCTGGGTGGGATTAGGTGTTTGAGTTCCATTTTGAGAATCTCCCCAGCTAACCTGTTGAAACCCAGCTCAGTGTTGAAACGTTAAAAGGTCTTAGTGTATTTCTTTATTGGGAAAAGGGCTGTAGCAGCCTATAGGACGCCAGATAAGGCAAGTCAGGCCTGCCAGTCTACTGCCTGGCCACCGGATGCTCTGCTGACCTAATATAACAATTTGTAGTTATTAATAAATATCATGGTTAATAAGGTTGCAGTTTCAGATCGGATATCCTCTGAAGGCACTGCACAAACATATGTGGTGCACAGGCATATATTTTGCATAAAATAAAATCTTTTAAAAAATAGCTGAGCTGGGTGTGGTGGTGCATATTTTTAATTGCAGCACTCTGGAGGCTGAGGCATGCAGATCTCTATGAGTTCAAGACCAGCCTGGTCTACATAGCAAGCTGCTACAGGTTAGCCAAGGCTACCTTGTGAAACCCTGTCTCATAGCAAGCAAAGAAACCCTGAAGATATAATTTTCAAATGACTATTCCTAACTCTGACATGATTGAGTGAAAGTAGCTATAAAGGAAAATAGTGAATGAACAGGTATGGCAGTATGAAGAAAAGTTTCAAACAATGGAAACTGAATTTCATTTAACACTCACATATTGATAGGGGAGAGGAGGAATGGATAGGGGTGTTGAGGTTTATCTGTAAGATACTATGTATTCAAATGTTAATTACTGACCCCCCCCAAGGTCTAGTATGTTCTCATATACACCAAGTGATGCTGTGTAACCTTGTGTTTTCCTTTCTTTTTCTTTTTTCTTTTTTTTTTTTGTTTTTTTCAAGGCAAGGTTTCTCTGTGTAGCCTTGGGTGTCCTGGACTCACTTTGTAGACTAGGATGGCCTCGAACTCACAGAGATCATCCTGCCTCTGCCTCCCGAGTGCTGGGATTAAAGGCGTGTGCCACTACCGCCCAGCCTATGCTGCATAACCTTGATTGCTGATTTATCCCTGATTGGCTGAATAAAGTTGTCTTGGCCTGGACTGGGCAGAGAAAAGAGGTAAACAGGGCCAAGGTTAGAGGGCTTGTGGGTTAGAGAAGCACCATGAGGAAGAGAGAGGGGGAGGAGGAAAAAGGAGCAGATGCCATGGGTTAGTCTGCACCAGAAACACACATGTCCAAGAGTAGCCTGCTCTGAGGACCAGACCAAATGGAACAGTTGCAAGTATTTATGGGGATTTTGGCTGGGAAGCAGAAAGCTAGCTTAGAGGGTTAAAATCTGCCCAGCACCAGTGTTTAAGGCTTATTAAAATCTAACCAGTCTCTGTGTGTTTACTTAGTAAATAGCAGATTAAAGAGTAACTCTGGGGATGGAGAGATGGCTTAGTGGTTAAGAACACTGGCTAGTGCTCTTCCAAAGGTCCTGAGTTCAATTTCCAGAAACCACATGGTGGCTCACAACCATCCACAATGTGATCTGATGCCCTCTTCTGGCTGCAGGTGTGCATGCAGATAGAGTACTCATACATAAAACAAATCAATAAATCTTTGAAAAAAAGACGAATAACTCTGCTGCCTAGTATTCATATGTATCAATAATAACTATTAAATATTCATTCTACATAGGGGTGCTTTCAATCTTATAAATCTACATTTGTACTTCATATCACAGAAAGGAATCTGCATGTACATATTGTAAACAGCTCAGCACTGCTAATGGTTTTTTTTTTTGTTTTGTGTTAACCCTTAGTCCAGGTGACCCTAAGGAAGAATATAAGGCTTTATGGCATTGGAATATGTGGCACAGAGAGAGACAGCAATGAAGGATGTAACATGTTAGAATTAGAGTAGGATTCCATAAGGGCAGGAAAATCAACCTGATACTTGTGGGCACCTGGCATGGCAGCATGTGGAGGTGTGGCTACAAAGCCACAGAAGTCACAGGAATTGCCAATTTCCTCGGGAAAGTTCAAGAATCCATGGGACATTTCAGAAGATCAGGAGATGACCCCCTATATAAATTTGGGGGCTTCACATGATTTTCTGGCCACACGACAGAGAAAAGGAATGTATGCGTTGGACACAAACAATGTAGGTCATATACCTTGAGGTCATGATAAAATAGCCTGAGGAAAGAAAAGGACCTCTAAGCCGAAGCCACAGAACTGATAGCGATCAACAGCAGGATCAAAACTGCATAAGGTACGCTAAGGAATGAGCCAAGCCTAAAGCGAGCTTGGGCGGGGTAAAAAGTTGAGACTGGCAGACAGACACCACGGAATTGTTACTATAGACTTTAAATCCTAACCCGTGAATAACAAACAGACAGATGAGACTGTGGAAATGACCGCACAAACCTGCAAAGCTACGCTGGAGGGAGCTGAACTGAGCTGAAGATAATTCTGCCGTATTGCCAGAGCTGTAATTTTAACCAAGATGCCCAAATGAACCTTCATTAGAGAATTTTAATATCCTTTCAAAATTTTAAGTTGGGGTTGATTAAATATTCTTAGATATTAAGTGTTTATAGGTTTTAGGCTTTAGGTCTTAGGTATTAGGATTTAGGATATAGGTATTTTATAGATATTTGTTAAGTATTAATACATTTAAGTGTTTTAAATAAAAATATTCTGTTTCAGAGGGAAGTACAAGAGACACAGACCAGCTCGAAAACCATGAATCTCAGAGACAAGGTTGACCAGAGCAGGAAGACTAAACTTTGAAATGACTGGCAGCTTCTGTTTCCATTCCATTAAAGCCAACTGGCTGGAGATCAGAAGGCATGTGAGTGGGATGTTAGTCAGATGCCTCCTTAGAGCACAGAGTTTCCAAATAAAGTGAAGCTTAATGATTCAGTTCCAGTCTTCTACTCATTGGTGTTTCACATTCACAAAATGAGTGTGAAGGGTATCGGGGAACTTGGCATTTCTGTGACAGAATCACAGAATTTATTTGCACCTTTGATAACCAAGCTGCAGCATGATCTGCAAAGCTGAAACATTTATTCTGTGGTTCTTGACAAGCAAAGCTTGTAGATTTGTCATAAATGAAAATAGATGAGAGGCTGGAAGATGGCTCAGTGGTTAAGAGCCCTTGCAGCTTCATTAGAGAATGTGCCCAGCACCCATGTCAGGAGGCTTAAGCCCCACTTTAGCTCCAGCTCCCAGATACCTTCTGGCCTCTGAGGGTACTCAAACATATGACACAAGTGGACACACACACACACAGCAAAATGAGGGGCAATAGTAGATCTTTTTTTTTTTTTGTTGTTTTTCAAGACAGGTTTTCTCTGTGTATCTCTGGCTGTCCTGGACTCCACTTTGTAGACCAGGCTGGTCTTGAACTCACAGAGATCCGCCTGCCTCTGCTTCCCGAGTGCTGGAATTAAAGGCGTGCGCCACCACGCTTGGCGACAATAGTAGATTTTAAAAATGAAGCTCACAAAGGTGAAACCCCCATGATGGCATTGGCAGCTTTAAATTTATTTCTTTATTTCTTTATTCATCTATTTATTGATTGATTGTGCACATGTGTATGTCAGAAGATAATCTGAGTAGGTTCTTGGCTTCTAATTTGTTGAGCCAGGGTATCCTTATTTGTCGACTGGTTACTACATGCTAGCTGGCCCTCCTGTGTCCCTTTTCCATCTCAGGAGGTCAGGAGGCTTTTATTGTTTCTGAAGCTGAGTGTTTAAATATCGAAGTTCATTTTACTACTTTGTTTCTTTGTGTTCTTGCTAAGAATCCAACCCAGGGCATCTCTAAGCTGACCCTAAGCTGAGCTCTAACACTGAATTTTGTATATGCTTGAAAAATTTCACAAGAGTTTCTTAAATGTTTAGATTTAAAAGATGATTAATCTCCAGGCGGTGGTAGCACACTCCTTTAATCTCAGCACTCAGGAGGCAGAGGCAGGTGGATCCTCTGAGTTCGAGGCCAGCCTGGTCTGCAGAGCAAGTTCCAGAGCAGCCAAGAGCTGCACGGAGAAACCCTGTCTCGAAAAACAAACGAAAACCAAAAAAAAAAAAGTTAACCTCACGCCTTTCTCCTCCCTTAAAACAAAAACAACAACAAAAATACTTATCAAAGTTGTGTGCAACTAATAAGACGCAGCCTTGCCTTTTGCTTCTTTTTCTGAAAGAAGGAACTCATTCCAAGAGCAATCCCCTTGGAATAGACACAGAAAGGGAGTGACAGTACAAAGGCACCAACACAAATACAGTACAGTAAAAGACTTTTTTTTTTTTTTTCCTTTTGAGCTGTGTCCGAGGACCAATCCCATTTCTACCAAGAAATCAAGTCCTCTCTAGATGTCACCAGAGGGTCCCCTGCCCTCAGCTGATTCGCGGAGGCGACACCCGGCTGTGGCAAATTCCGTCCGCCTCCACCTAGCCGGGGCGGGACGCGACGTCAGCACGTCGGTTCTCACGTCCAGCTGGAGAACACGGACCTGAGTGCCCATGCTGGCTCTGGCCGCTTCCACAAGCCCAGGAGCCGAATGCACTGCGGCTGCGCAGGCATGCCGGGGGCGGGGCCTCGGGGCGGGGCCTCGGGGCGGAGCGGCCCTCGCGGAGCTGCAGCCCGAGGGCCGGGTAAATCCGGAGAGGCAGGAATGATTAGCTGAGGGGCTGCTCCGCCCCTGGCTCGACCCGCCTCGCGTCACCGCTGCCCCTCCTCCGCCTCCGCCTCCCACCCGCTCGGCTTCGGGGTGACACGGGGCTTCGCCGCGGGCAGGGCGGAGGGCAGGCAGCACGTTAGCCCCGCGGCGGAGTGTAGGCTGCCGGCCCGCGGGCCTGTGAGCGCGGTGAGGGGACGCGGGGGTCGGGCGGAGACCGCCCCGGGGCGCCGAGCGGGAGGGCCCCGGGCGCGCGAAGCGCAGGGCTGCAGCCCGAGGGGCGGCGGCGGGTGAGGGGGCGCGGCCGGCCCGGGCGGGTCTGGCTGCGGCTGGTTGGCGTGGGCCGCCGACCCGGGTCCCAGAGCGCTCCAGCCCCGCTTCTGAAGTTGATTGGCACTCCTGACGTTCGTCCGACCTGTTCTTAACCGGGGCGCGGGCAGGAAGTGGAGAGGTCCCTGGGCCGCTTGGGGGGCGCCGGAGGAGGGCTCCCTCAGGAGGAGGTAGTCTTCGCTGCGGTGTGCGAGCCCCCTTTTTTTCCCGGGTGGAGAAGTAGAGGCCAGATAGGCAGGGTGACTTTCGCCGTGTGGATGGTGAAAGCAAACAAACCAGGAATTCCTTGGGCCCTCCCCCACGCCCTGCCCTGCAACGCAGCAAACATTTCCAGCAACTTTTAAGTAGCCGGCGAGAAATCTTGGACATTTGAGGTCTTTGATTTGTGTTCCTGGTCCTTTAGTGTTAAGGGGAAACATGTGAGTAGGGCGTCGTGTTCCTTCCCATCTTTCGCAGTTTTGGTGGTGGGTCTGCCTGGAAGATTTTAATACTTTGCTCATGGTTAGTCGTGAAGCCTCAAACAGGAGTTTCTGGGAGATTTGATCACATTTAAAATATATCCTGTTGATTGGGGTAAGCAAGGCAGACAGATATCTGGGTTTTAAATTTTTTTTTAATATGGCTTAAAACAATCTTTGGATAATTTTGTATTTCACAGACCTATTTACGAGCCCAGCTACCACTGATGAAGATGTGTTGGATTAGTTGCTGAAATTGACTCTTACTGACCTGAAACAGTCTATTTGCTCCACATATTTTTTGTTTGTCCCACTGCTCTGAGCTTTACAGTAAGGGCTTGGGGAACTTGGAAAATAAAAGAACATGCTGTGATCTTGAGCCTTCTTTTTGAGGAAACTAAGTGCCAGAGTGAAAAGCCAGAATGGCAGCCAGAGAGAGGCTCTTTGAACTTTGGATGCTTTATTGTACAAAGGTAATTACTTTCCTTTTTATTTCTGTACTTAAAAATACTTGATTATAAAATTTCGTATCCAGCGTTATGACTCTAATGGGTAGTGTGCTTGTTTATATTAATAACCCTGAATTGGCAGGTGTGGTGGCACACACATTTAGTTACAGAGCTCGAGAGGCATAGGCAGGTAGAGTTCTGTTGAGTCTGAGTCCATCCTGGTGGACATAGAGATTTCCAGGACAGCCAGGGCTGCATAGAGAGATCCTGTCTCAAAACAAAACCCCAAACAGCTCACCCCATCCTAAATTTTAAAAACATATAAGAGATCTTATATTTTCCTTATTTTTCAGATTTGAGTACATTGATAATATTGGCCTACTATTGAAAACTTACAGATTTGCTTTTTTTCATATTATCTTCAGTGATCTCAAAATTATATAGGTCGATTGTGTCTATAAAAGAAAAATAAAACTTTTACTGTGTAGAATGTGTGGGCACATGGGTGCCTTGTTACTTTTATAGAAGTTAGGGACAACTTTGTGATTTTGTTGTCTCCACCTTTGTATAGGTTCCTAGCATTGAATTTAGGACAGTGGGATTGTGTGGCAGGTGCTTTTCCCATTGAGCCATGTTACCTGCCTAAAATATTTTATTTTTATGCTATTTTTTCCTCCTTCAATTGGGGTTAAAGACACTTCTATGAGGACATTAAACTTTTTTCATCAACCTTTTAAATTATTTATGAAGGTTATTGATTTAGGTGGTTATTATGTGGTTACCATTATGTTAGCACATATTAGCATTATCTCAGTTGATGATAGCTAGAATCAGGTGAGGTGGTTTTATTGTAATTATCTTTTACTCATGAGTATTGGTGTAGGTGTGAGTTTTGAATTTAGAAGTTTTGAGTTGAATTTAGACCTGATTCAGGTCCCAGACTTTTTTATTTTTTCCTTTCGAGACAGGGTTTCTCTGTAACAGAGTCTTGGCTATCTTAAACACACTTTGTAGACCAGGCTGGCCTCAAACTCATAGAGATCTGCCTCCTGGGAGTGCTGGGATTAAAGGCGTGGGCACCATACCCAGCAGGTCCCAGGCTTGTAACCATTTTGCCATTCAGAAATAAATTTCTTTGATTTCCTTCATGTGGATTTTTGCATAGTAAGTAAGGTTACTGAGAAGGATAGTACTTAAAGGGTGTTTCTCAAGTGAGGATCCATATTACTACTTTGACGATATTGCAGTGGTCAGAAAACAATCCTCAGTTCAGTATTTAAGTTAACTTAGGTCTGTGGTTATGTTCTTAAGCCGTAGCCTGTAGTTTTGCATTATATATTCAGGTTCTTTTTAAAATATAATTTCAGCTATTTAAAAAGCAAATTGTCCCTTAAAAAGTCGTCTCATTTTCAGTGGAATTTTCCTTAACTTCCTGGTTTGGTAGCTATAACTATTAAAATATATATCTGTACATATATATCTACACAAATGTGCACACACATGTTAATATGAAATTTTAAAATAGCTTTTAGGCTTATGTAACTGACAGAAATACCTTTTTAAAAATAGAAAACCCTTCCAATAAAAAAGGAATCCATTTCTTCCAGATACTTCTGAAAACAGTCACTAATACGTTAGCCAAAAGTTAAAATGAAATTTTAGTATGAATATCCAATAATCTAAAAATGGCTTGTGAAAAATATATTAAACTTACTAAATTTTTATCATTTTCAAAATGAGAAATGGTAAATGAAGTTACATTGTTTTACTAATTATGTTTTTTCAAAGTAGATTAAGTGACAGTATGTATTGAAAAGACAGTGTGTTACTGATATAACTGATTTTATAATTTATCTTCCTGAATATAAACGTGAACACTTTTGTCATGAACTAACTGTCTGTCTGTCTCTGTCTTCCTTTCTGTGGTACTGGGGATAGAATTCAGAGCCTCGAGTAGGCAAGTGTTGTATCCCTGAGCTACATTCAGCCCCTACTGTTAAATTTTGAAGCCTCTCTTGGAAAGAAAAATCGATTTTTATGATTAAAATTAAACCATGTTTGCTTTTTTTTTGTTTGTTTTGTTTTTGTTTCTCTCTGTAGCAGCCCTGGCTATCCTTGACTCACTCTGCAGTCTGTATACCAGGTTGGCCTTGAACTCAAAGAGATCCTCCTGCCTCTGCCTCCCGAGTGCTTGGAATAAAGGCATGCATCACCACAACCAGCTAATGGTTGCTCTTAATAAGATTTAATCTTTTTGTCGTTGTTTCAAAGAGAACTGTTTAAAAATTGTGATTTTTTTTCTTTTTATTATTTTGTGAATTTCACATTATGCACCCTGTTTCTTCTCTTCTCCTACCTCCCTTTACACCCACCCTTCACCCTTGCAACTTTTTCCCACATTAAAAAAAAAAATCTCATTGTTGAAGCTCTACTGTGTCTGTGTCCCACAGCCTTTTGTCCATGTTTTTGCTTGTAAATGTTCATTATAATGTCTTCTTGGTCTGGTATGAGGTCTCTGACTTCTGTTAATTTGTCACTACTGGAACCTCACTGGGACTTAGATATGCTGTTATTGTCCTGTGTCATGGAGATTCTGTAGTTTTGGATCTGTGGAACTGGCCTCTTCATGCACTCCAGCATTCATCCATGGGGTGGGCTAACTCAAAGCCCTGGTTCTGGGTCTGCAAACTCCACTTGTAGGGCCTGCTCTCCTGAGTGCTGCAGCAGGTAAGGGGTTAGATCACCTCTCCTTTCACGACCCCATCAGGGTCAAATCTGCCTGCCTGCTACCTGTAGCAAGGGCAAAAGGGAAGGGAGAGGATCTCTCCCTTGACAACACCATCACTAAACAGACAAAAAGCAGGGCTGGCTCTCTCACACTCACTCTCTCAGGGCTGGCTCACCCACAACCCCCTCATCCAGGGCCAGGCAGGGCTCCCCTAGTCTCAGGCTTGCTTTCTGTGCTGGGAGCCCATCTAGTTCTTGCCTGGTACTGGACTGGTGGTGGACACAGGCTGGCTCCCCTTCCCGGCCCCATGACACTAAACTAATGTTAGTATCCAGCTTGCTTTTTTGGCCCCCTTGGGAATGCTAGGCTACTATTCATTCAGATGTTCGTAGGTTAGAACACTAAATGTAGACATAGCCTCTCTCCTCTCTGCTACCTACTGATATACATGTGACATAACAGCCACATCTGCAATGTCTCTAGCGGCATGTAAAAATTGTGATTTTTTTTTTTTTTTGGTTTTTTGAGACAGGGTTTCTCTGTGTAACAGCCCTGGCTGTCCTGGACTTGCTTTGTAGACCAGGCTGGCCTCCAACTCACAGAGATTCGCCTGCCTCTGCCTCCTGAATGCTGGGTCTAAAGGCGTGTGCTACCACGCCTGGCCAAAAATTGTGATTTTTAAAAAAAAAAAGAAAAGTATTAGCCGGGCGGTGGTGGCGCACGCCTTTAATCCCAGCACTTGGGAGGCAGAGGCAGGCGGATCTTTGCGAGTTCAAGGCCAGCCTGGTCTACAAAGTGAGTCCAGGACAGCCAGAGCTGTTAACAGAGAAACCCTGTCTCAAAAAACCAAAAAAAAAAAAAAAAACAAAAACAAAACAAAAAAAAACCTTGACTTCTCCATCAACACCGGACACATTTTTAGATCTTTTTGCTGTAAGTTTTATATTTGATGAATTTTCTTACAATTTGAAGACTTCTTGGCTCTTTTAAAAATGTCTTATGCAGCTGAAATCTGAGAGTTTCTTAGACTTTGTGGTTTGCAATGGTGAGTTCCAGTTTTGGCTCTCCTATTTTGTTTTGTGACCCTGAGCAAGACTTACCCTTTTGTGTGTGTGTGTGTGTGTGTGTGTGTGTGTGTGTGTGTGTGTGTGTGTGTGTTTTCATTTGCTAAGTAATATTTTATGCTCAGGGAGGATGTTTGTCAAACTCATCAGGTTTTTTTTTTTTTCTTCGAGACAGGATTTCTCTGTGTAGCTCTGTCCGTCTTGGACTCTCTTTGTAGACTAGGCTGGCCTGGAACTCACAGAGAGCGCTAGGATTAAAGGCGTGTGCCACCACGCTTGGCTCTTTTTTGATTTTTCAAGACAGGGTTTCTCTGTGTAACCCAGGCTGTCCTGGAAGTTTGCTCTGTAAACCAGACTGGCCTCAAACTCATTTAGATTTATTTTTATTTTATGTGTTGTATGGATGTTTTGCCCACATGTGTGTCTGTTCACCACATTAATGCCTGGTGTCCATGGGGTCTAGAAGAGGGCTTTGGATCCCCTGGAACTGGAATTATGGGCAGTTGTGTGCTGGGGATTGAACCTGGGTCCTCTGGAAGAGCAAACAGCTCTTAACCACTGAGCCATCTTTGCAGCTTCAGATTTTTGTTTGTTTGTTTTGACCTTTGAGAGAGTAGGTTTGTTTTGTTTTTGGTCTTCATTCTGAGAATTATTGTTTGTTTTTGGTCTTCATTCTGTGAATTATTATATAAAATCTTTTAGTGCTCCTACTTGAAGCTTTTATTATGGAAACTTAAGTATGCACAAAGTACTTGAGACACAGTGAAGCTTTATTTGTCGCTCACTTCAAGAGTGATCAGTGCACACCATAGTTCTCCATAACCTTCCATTTCCCTATCTCTGTTGGATTATTTTAAATCAAATTACACACAGTTATGGATATTGCCTATAGATATTTAAAAGTATATCTGTAAAATAACTTTTTAAAACTATCACAATACAATAATTTCTTAAATTATAAAAGATACGTTTATATTCAGACTTCTCTGCTAATCTCATAAAACTTTATTTTCTCACTGCATATTTCAATATTTAAACAAAGTATATGCACTGTATGAAACCTTATAGGTTCCCCTTTACCATGCTTTGCTATTTATTTGTCATAGAAAGCAGTTTTTGACCTTAAAGTTTTCTACAATCTGGATTTTGCTAGTGGAGCTCCATGGGTTTTTAAAAATTGTTTCTCTTTGGGTTTGGGTGCCTGTAAAGTGGCATGTATAGAACCTTGCTTGAGGTTCTAGTTTGGGTATTGAAGGTGTGACAATTATAAACGTAGTTTTTACCAGTGATTTTACTTAATGAGTATTGTGCATTACTGTAATGTTCTAGCACTCAATGTTCTAGTACTTTTTCATTTGTTAGGATATGTAGACAAATGACCTCTCATCATTTATTGATGAGAGTTCCCTAAAAGAAAGTCATGCTTAAGCCGGGAGGTGGTGGCGCACGCCTTTAATCCCAGCACTCGGGAGGCAGAGGCAGGCGGATCTCTGTGAGTTCGAGGCCAGCCTGGTCTACAAAGCGAGTCCAGGACAGCCAGAGCTACACAGAGAAACCCTGTCTCGAAAACAAAACAAAACAAAAAAAAACAAGAAAGTCATGCTTCATAAATGTTTGATTCTGTTTGTCAGTTTCAGTGACTTGAATAACAAAATGACCAGTTTTTCTGGAATGCCAAGTTTATTTTTCATGATTAAATTTTTTACCATTTTACTGTCCTGCTTGATTTTCTTGAGTACATAAAACATTGTATACAAACCTGGCTAAAGAAGAAGTCATTGAAGATCTTGAAGGTCTGTTTCAGGGTAGTAAGGTCAAGATGTCTTTCCTATCTGCCATGGTGCTAAACTGTCTTGGGCATATGCATTCCAGTGTGTCAGTAGTAGGTCACTCTTGTAATGTTTTGGTGTTGCCACTGATTAGTTTGAAGGTTAGTAGATGTACTCTTTATACTGCTTTGTAGAAGGAATGCTATGGAGTATGTCTTCTACTTGTTCATGCGAGTTTAGTTGCAAGACTAAATACTAGAGATTAAAGTCTTCTGAGTAGAAGTTTCTATTTTAGCAGGTGGATCCTTGCATATGAAATTGAACATTTGGTAGAACACTTGGTAATTTTTTTCTTCTTAATAATTTTTTTTCTTAAATTAACAAGTAATTATGGAGTGTGCTCCAATTTTTAATTCCTGTGCACATGGAATAATTAAGCCAGGCTGACTAACATTTATTTCCCTTCACATAATTACTTTGTGGTGTGCAGTTTGTTTTGTTACCAGATGTTTCAGGCTGGGCTTTTCTTACCTTCTAGGTTGTTAGAAATATGGCCATCCATAACAGATTATTTGTTAGCTTTCTATAGTAGTTACTATATAGGAAGGATAATAACAAGGAACAATATTCCTGTTCTTTGAAGATTGTTGCAGTAATGGATATGACCACTAATTCAAGTTACATGTAGTCTGAACTTTTGCTTTCAAATAGTCATCCCCACCCAGGGTCAAGGATTTGGTTGACAGTGCAGTGCATTTCATATAGCTTTTGAAAGTTAAACATTAAATTTTGAATAGCTTTAATCTAGTCTCTGATTTTATTTCATTAGTTAGCAACAACTTCTCTGGATATATTTAAGAGTAGGCAGTCAAATGACAACTGTTTAGTGTCTCTGACACCATTTCTTTGCTTAATCTTAAGACAAACAAAAATAGAGACAAGTTTTATATATAATATATATATTATATATAAATAATGTATATATTATATATAAAACTATATCAGCTTAGGTAATTAGTAAGCATCCTTTGGAAATTTATGTATTTGTGCGTGCGCACTTTCGCTCTCTCTCACCCCTCTTCCTCTTCAACTGCTGCCCTAGGAAAGGATGTATTCTTTCCTTTTTTTGAGACAGGGTTTCTCTGTGTAACAAGCCCTGGCTGTCCTGGACTCACTCTGTAGACCAGGCTGGCCTTGAACTCACAGAGGTCCACCTGCCTCTGCCTCCCGAGTGCTGGGATTAAAGGCGTGTGCTACCACACCAGGTGGCTTTTTCTTTTAAATATTTTTTAGTGTTGCTGATTGAATCTAGGACTTGGCAGACTCAGCAGGTCTCTACTGCTTAGCTGTATCCTCAGTCCTCTTTTACTTTTTATTTTCTGAGGTAGTGTCTTACCATGTTGCCCTGTGTGGTCTTGAACTTACTCTGTTACCTAGGCAGGTCTAGAACTTTGACCTCTTCCTGCCTGACCATCTTAAGTATCTGGGATGACAGATATGCACTATCAGGCTTGACTAAGATGTGTTTCTAGCAGACATTTATGCATGTGGGATATGTAGAGGAGAAATTGAGCATCTCAAGTTCTTCGGTAAGATCTTAAGTTTATTTTGGGGTAGGAGAGGTAGCTCAGTGGTTAAGAGTGGCTGCTCTTCAGAAGACCTGGGTTGGATTCCAAGCATCCCATGACAACTCACAAATGTCTGTTACTCCAGTCCCAGGAGAAGGCTCCTCTGGCCTCCCTGGGTATCAGGCATACATGTCCTGCACAGACACACAGAGGGCAAAGCACTCATAAAGTAAATTAAAAGTTCAAGTGCATTTTTCTTCTTGCTGGTGTAAGTTATCACAAAGTGATAGAAAGGTGACATTTTGAAATGTGCAGTATAGGTTAAGAGGCAGGGTTCATCAGTTATTATTTTTTTTATACAGGGTCTCAATCCTAGACTGGGCTAGAACTTTTAAAATATTTTTAACATTAGATGTATTTTATGTTTGAATGTTTTGACTACATGCATATATATGTACCACCTGTGTGTTTGGTGCCATGGAGGTCAGAAGAAGGCTTTGAATTCCTTGAAACTGGGGTTATAGGTGATTGTAATTAACCATTTAGGTTCTGGGAATTGAGCTCTGGTCTTCCACAACAGCAGCAAGTGCTCCAGATGGGCTAGAACTCTTGTTATTCCTGCCTTATCCTCTCAAGTGTTGATGCTGTTGGGATGTTTGATCTTTTTCTGTTATTGTTGAGGTTCAGATTCACATTACATTGAAAAATTAAGTGGAGCTCGCAGAAATAGATCCAAAATTTAGTTCTAATTCTGCTTTTCTTCTAGTACCTAAAATAAGGTCGCTGGTTGTGGTGACACACACCTTTAATCCCAGCATTCGGAAGGCAGAGGCAGGCGGATCTCTGTGAGTTCAAGGCCAGCCTGGTCTACAAAGTGAGTCCAGGACAGCCAGGGATACACAGAGAAACCCTGTCTTGAAAAAACAAAAAAATAAAAACAAAAGTAAAATAAAAGAAGGTCATCTAGTTTTTTTATATTTCTATTTTCTCATCTGTCAAATGGGGGAAGTAAAGTAACATTTCTCTCTCAAAGTTGTTAAGGAAAAAATGAATTTGTTTTATTTACATGCATATTAAAAGTAAGAAGATGCAGTTATTAATATTTTATATAATAATTTCATTAGCCTTTCTACATTTATAGTCCAGGGCAATTTTTCCCTTTTTGTTGGTAATGAAACTGAGCTAATAAAAATGTCTTCATTTTTAATCTTAATTTTTAAAAGATTGGTATTCAAACATAGTGCTAAGTTATCTTGAATAATGATGTGAATTTTTATTTTCCCCAACTTAAAATGAAGTTTGTTTTGGATCTTGGTGATGCTCCATTTCCTGCTGTTGCCCTTTGTCCTTCTAAATCTGGAATATGACTGAAATAGTTTTGCAGTGAGCTCAGAGTAAAGTTCCTTTTCAGAATAAAAATTTTGCTTTAGGGACTGGAGAGATAGCTCAGTGGTTAAGAGCACTGACTGTTCTTCCAGAGGACCCAGGTTCAAATCCCAGCACCCACATGGTAGTTCACAGCTGGCTGAAATTGCCAGGCATGGTGGTGCACACCTGTAATCCCAGCACTCGGGAGGCAGAGGAAGGCATATGTTTGCGAGTTTGAGGCCAGCCTAGTCTACAGAGTGAGTCCAGGACAGGCAAGGCTACACAGAGAAATCCTGTCTCGAAAAACCAAAAAAAAAAAAAAAAAGTTTTGCTTTATAGTGAAAGTAGAATTTAATCATGTTTTATTTAGATAAAGAATCATGTACCTCTTTTATATGGATTTTTAAAAACTGTGCTGGTGGCTCCCAATTACATGTTTGTTTTAGGACATTGGATGTGAAAGTAAGAAATGAATATTTTATATCAGTAGACCTGAAGGTTGTCTTTAGGAAATGAATATTACTTATGTGGTTTGGTTTGTACTCATCGGGTACTGCTCTAAGAAATAGTTAAAATGGCATGAAAATTTTTTTATAGTTGGGCTGGGCATGCTGGCACATCCCTTTAATCTGTGCACTAAGGATGAAGAAGCAGGGAGATGTCTGAGTTTAAGGCCATCCTGGTCTGCTCCGAACCTTTCAGCCTATCCTGGCTGTATAGTGAGACTCTGTCTTAAAAATCACATTTTAAAAAATTCTTTTGATTATCTAAATTTCTCTGTTAGTTGATTGGTAGTGTAGGTAGCATTTAGTCTACGTAACATTGTACTTAGTTACAGAAGAGTCTGAATAGTTGTGAAAACCGATACTTTGGCAAAGGATTCACAAAGTTATCTAGTACAAGATCCCTAGGCTTTCAGGCAAGCAGTCTGAGTTTTCAGTCCTTGAGGGACATTCAAGTACTTTATATTTATTTAGAAAAGGGAGGTCTGTGCTAAAAATACATATTTGAGAGTTATATTGGAAATTACAGGTACATAAGGAGAGGTGGATAAAAGCAAGTTCTAGACCTAAAGAACTTGTATTTAGGAGAGAGAAGTCCAATGTTTCCATTTCTTACACATATAAAATGCATGTTAAGGAGTTTGAATGGGAGAACTAGGAATAGTGTGGTTCCTCAGAGAGCAGAATGGTGTTATGAAGAGGGGAATAGTCCAGAAGAATGCAGCATAGCACTCAAAAAAAGCATGTGGAAGGCTAGGTGTGGTGGAACACATGTGTACTTCTAGTACTCAGGAGGCTGAGACGGGAGAACTCAGAGTTCTAGAACAAAACAAGAAACTAGGGCTGAGGAGGTGGATGGTGGCTAACATGCTTGTTTTGAGGTGTAAGAGCTAGACTTCTGATGTGATCAGATGCAGTGGTGCACATCTGTAATCCTAGTTAGAGTTGGAGACAGGAAACACTAATGGGCAGCTATCCTGGGTGTGCTCAGGGGTGAGCAAGAGACCCTGCCCAAATCAGCTCAACACCAAGGTTATCCTTTGGTCTTTGTATGGATGCTTGGCGTTCTCTCTCTCTCTCAACGAATACCCTCCCAAACATTGTGGAGCATATATTGGATTCACTTTTCGGAGGTTATTGGTATCGTCAGTAAAAGCAGTCAAAAAGTGATAATGAAAGATGTAAAATATAAAAGTTACCTTGTTAATCATATTAGGAATTGAATCCAGACATTCATGCGTGCTAAGCAGGCACAGTACTCTTGAGCTGTAAGCTCCTTGTCCTCCCCATTTTGTTTTTTTATTATTAAATTTAGACATGAATTTGTTACTGTGCTGCTTGTTTCATGTAAAAAGGTTTCCTCTTGTATCAAACTGGTTAAGAGTATTGGTCTATAGACCATACTTTGCCATGTAGAACTTGATGCTGAAGACTGAATTCAGAAGACACCATCAGTATATGTCCCTCACAAAGGTAACATAGAGTGTTAAAACTGAAATGAGAATACCATACTAAAGATTTCAGAAAAGGGAAGAAAGAGGGATATAAGACATAGTTCATTTGCTTCAGGAGAAATATTACCTGACCCCCCGCCCCCCCAAAAAAAGGGTAATTGTCCCAGAGTTAGGATTAGGGCAGGGCTCTGTTCTTTCCAGGAGATTTAAAACATCCATTCAAGGAATCCAGGGACAACTGGACAACAGAAACCTCAACAGAAAACAGAATCAGACACCAAAGAAGAGTGGCCCAGATGATTCAGCCTTGCAGACTCCCTCAATAGCTGTTTCCATCAAAAGTCTACAACCACAACAACTCAAAATCGCTAAGATTGTTCAGCTCCACACACTGCACCAGCCAGAACTTCAGTAAAGCCTGGAAGATCAGCTTCTGTCTACAAACTTCTTAGGGCATCTAAACAGCTGAGCACAAAAGGACTGAACATAAAAGGATTGTACTAACATTTTTAACCATTTTTCCATTCTGGTTCGGGCCCCAAACAGGTTTACCGGACCCAAATCAGCAGGAAGTCATTTTAAGAGAGCGACGTCCCATGCCCAGAGGGTGGGGAGGGTGTTTCTCCCCCCCCTTTGGTTATTTGATGGATAACAGAAAATTTTGTTATTTCGGGGAAGAGACTACAAGCTGTTAAATGGTCTTGTTAAATGGGTTTTGGAGGTTAGACCCAGGGACTTCCTTCTTTTTCTTTTCTGTATCCTTCTTTCTCTCCTATGTAGGAGTGCACAGACTTGAGAAAAATGGGACATAGACATAGTATGGGAAGGACCAAGAAGAAGGGACAGATTATTGAATATGCCCTCATACCTTTGTATATTGATACAAAATTAGTATTATATTTGGCTAAAATGGTATTGACCATTGTATATTGTGCAAAATTAAGATTGTATTGGACTACAGCGGTATTGATCTTTGTATATTGATACAAAATTAAGATTATAGTTGGCCACAATGGTATTGACCCTTGTATATTGACGTAATATTAAGATTGTATTGGGCTACATAGGTATTGATCTTTGTTTATTGATACAAAATTAAGAGTATATTTGTCCACATTGGTATTGATCTTTGTATATTGATACAAAATTAAAGGTAACACTTCTTAAAGGTATTGTACCTAGTGATACTTAAAAATGAAATGTGAAGCTCTGGCCTCTTGATACCAACCGTCTTAAACTGTTTAGGATAGTTAAGAAATACAAACTCCTAGTCATGCAAGCGTGTCATTTTGTTAGCTACTATGGCAGTCTATCACAGATATTCTCTAAGCTACTCAGAAATCAAGTTAAGAGACAAGCAACATTTGCTTATCTAAATACAAGATATAGATAGGGCATCTTCAAAAACTCCAAGAGATCTGCAGAATATGGCATTCAAAGATGTTTTCTTAAATTAAGATTTTTTTGATATCGAGACATATCAGCTCCTGGTAGAAGATGAGCATTGAAGAATCTCCAGTGTGAGATGGTTGAATTAGTGGCAAGCCTATCTCTTGGCATGAAAAACACCTTGTTTCAACTGTAGACAGACTGCTGTCCAAAAAGGACAAAACTTGGTAGCAGGGAAGTCGACAGCCTAGCTCTGCCAAGACAGGGTAGGTAAGTCCTTCATAATTCCTGCTCTACAATCAATGTCTGTCAGAGAAACGGGACCAAAAGGCTGAAGATTGATGCTGTAATGTATGGAGAGAAAACGGGAACTGTCCAGGCAGCCACTGATATGTCATTTCTTAGTTTTGGATGATGCAGGCCCTGCACTTCCTACATAATCAGATATATTTATCCCTCTCAGGTCTCTGAGGTGGTTGAAGAATAGATAGCTAGAGTCTCATAGTTAAATTTTGAGTTGTTTAGGAATCAAGAGGGTGTTCTGGATCTAAGAAGATGTTTTTAAAATTGTGATGCAAGTTAGTATGAAAGCTGAGTCAGATATAGAACTTTAAACTCATGGAGATGGTTAGATAGTAGAATGTTAAAGTCAGGGACCAAATATGTATGGACTGGACATTGGGAATGTATGCTAAGCTATATAACTCTCATAAATGTGGTGTGTTTATTTCTGTTGTTTTGTATAGTATTTACTGTTATAAGAGAAGGAACCATTTGTTGGACTGAAAGGGGGAGCTGTTGGGGGGAAGAAGGTGGAAGGGTGGGACAGGAAGGGGGAGTAGGTAAGGGATTGTGACTGAGATGTAAATTGAAGAAATTAAAAAATAAAGTATAGCCGGGCGGTGGTGGCTCACACCTTTAATCCCAGCACTTGGGAGGCAGAGGCAGGTGGATCTCTGTGAGTTCAAGGCCAGCCTGGTCTACAACGCGAGTCCAGGACAGCCAGGGACTATACAGAGAAACCCTGTCTCGAAAAACCAAAAAAAAAAAAAAGTATATAAAAAAACAGAAAAAGGAAAAAATAAGACCCACAGGTTAGAGAAGCAGCATTTAACTGTAGATAATAGAAATTTGTAATAGTTAATTAAGCTATAAAGAATAAAAATTCCCAAAGTAAAAAAAAAAAAAAAAAACATAGTTCATGTCAGTCCTGAAAACTAAATAGTCCCTGCTCCTTCCACCTCCAGAGAATTATATTGCCATGGCTTTACTCCCCCCTTGACCACTCCAGGTTACTCTATTTCTTTTGGCTCTGTGCTCTTGGAAATTCTTATCATTGTATACTTTTGGAGGGGGGGGGGTTTCAACACAGGGTTCCTCTATGTAACCTGGACTCACTTTGTAGCCCAGGCTGGCCTCAGACTCACAGAGAGCCACCTGCCTCTGCCTCCTGAGTGCTGGGATTAAAGGTGTGCGCTGCTATGCCCAGCTACTTTTTTAAAATCTAAAGAGGGTATAAGAGTGTGCTCTTTATTGTGGCACGACAGCTCAGTCTTCTTTCTGTATTTGAAAGTCAGTCAAGAAGATGATGCTCTGCTAATTCTGGTCCTTGCTTTCTCTTGTCTAGTTGCATTGTTTAGAAATTCCACTGTATACTCTATACTGGAATTAAGGCTACTACTTGCTCCTTATTTTAGTAGTAAAGACTGGGATTTCTCTACTGCTTCAGATTCTGGAGCTAAAACATGTATGTTTTTTGTATATAATTAGTTTGGCTTATAGGTCAGTATAATTTACACTGGTAGTTTTTTTCCCCCTAGGTCTCCTGGTGCTGTTTGCAATATTGCATGTTTGTCACTATTAGAATATATTATGCAGTTACTGTGTAGTTTTGTATAAGTACATTGAGCTTCAGATATTAGGCTGCTCTTTTTTTTTTTTTTTTGGTTTTTCAAGACAAGGTTTCTCTGTGTAGCCCTGGCTGTCCTGAACTCACTTTGTAGACCACCAGGCTGGCCTTGAACTCACAGAGATCCGCCTGCCTCTACCTCCCGAGTGCTGGGATTAAAGGCATGTGACACCACACCCGGCTATTAGGCTACTCTTAAAAATAACTCACTTTGTAGCCGTGGCTTTCCAGAACTCAATATTAGACCAAACTGTCCTCAAACTTAATAAAGTCCTCTAGCCTTTCCTCCTGAATGCTGGGATTTAAGTGTGATTGATATTGAATTGGCTCTAGCACTCTTGAGATACCACATTTGTGGTTGTGTTATTAAATGTACCAATAGGAAGATAAGACCTTGCCGTGGTGTTTCAGTATACTGAAGTTCTTCTGTTAGACAGGCTGGTGAGAACTCGGGTTGTATTTTTGTCGCTCTAACCTTGAGGAGAGATGATGCACTTACCACTGTTTCTGATGTGGGGTCTTTCTTCTTAGGGCCTTTGGTAGTTAAGTGTAGCTCATCTATAGATTTTCCCAGGCTGGATGAGACATGATTATTTTGTTCATTAATTTTTTTATGACTTTGACTTGGTGGATCCTGACTGAACCCATCCTTTCCTTTTTAAACTACTAAATCTTTGCCCTGTCCCCATGCATGGTTCACAGCCTAAGTTGTTGTAGAATGGACACCTGTTGGATTCTTGTATTCTTGTAGCACTAATGCTTATGACTGGGCAAGTTGCATATCCTTTTGTAATCTGTAAAATTAGGAAAACTAAACCCATTCTGGATAGTTGTAAGATATAAATAAGATAATAGGTTCAAAATACCTACTATTCTAGAGAAGTGACAAATACTTTAAACATTATGCTTAACTTCTTAAAAGAAACAGTACTTTTCCTTCTTTGTAATTTGTTCAATTAGTTGCCTAGGAGAATTCTATGCTTGCCAAATGCTTGATAGTACAGACCTTTACAGTCTAAGTGAGGGCTTAGAATGTAGATCAGTACGACAGTGTTGGTGTAGAATTTGAACCAGATACTAGAGTGTTGTTAAATAAAATATGAAGAGAAATGCATTAATTTTTTATAGTGTTGTGTGACTGTTTTGTGTCTAACTTTTACCAAGAAGTAATCCACTGCTTTTTATAGACAGTCTAATAAGAAAAACCCCAGTTATTTGTATTTTTGGAGTTTTAACTCTATGGATAAATGAATTAATAAATATATGAATGACCTAATTTGAAACACATAAAGCAAGGAATGTCTTAGAAGATTTCTCATAGATGCTATTCTTTGTCTAAAAATTTCACCCTTCTGATTTCTCTTGTGAAGTTGTAGATAGTGGTAATTTATAAGCTGACTTTGAAAATAATCAAAAAACAAATCCTAAAAGGTTAGCAATTGCTATGCATTCTGGGAGCATTCTTTGAGATTCTGAATCATAGAATAATGCTTTTATTTTAGGAAAACAACTTGTTAGTGATCCCTTTGTCTTAGTGTTTAAGCTGTGATGTTGAATGACTAAGTATCTAAACTCCTAAATTACATGTTGAAATTTGACCGCCATAAAGAAGTGTTGAGAAGCTAGGCCGTGGTGGCGCACACTTTTAGTCCCAGCACTTGGGAGGCAGAGAGGTGAATCTTTGAGTTCAAGGCCAACATGACTACACAGAGAAACCCTGTCTCGAAAACAAAATGAAAAAGAAAAACAAAAGTGTGTTGAAACAAAAGGGGAAAAGTGCTGAGATTACAGATGTGATTCTGTGAATGGGTCTTGTTTCCACTTGAGGTAGTTATGTAAAAGTATTAGTTTTTTGATAAATAGACTTAAAATTGTGGTGATCTTTTTGTTTCAGAAAGATCCAGATTACCTGAGACTGTGGTTGGACAATTTTGTTTTAAGTTATGAACAATTTTTAGATGTTGACTTTGAAAAGCTGCCTACAAGGTATGTAGAAACATTCATTTATCACCACTGGGTGAGATTATCTATAATAACAGCAGCTATGCTAACAGTCTTTACATTTCTTCACGACCATGTTCTCTTGACAAATATTGCTCATTGATCATAGCAGATCAATATTATACCTGGCTCTCAGAAACCTTTTCTTTGTTTTAGTGAACAACTACTCTTTTGGTGGTCTGAAAGTCAGTTAGTTTCTGACACTAGCTACTTATCATAACACCAGAGCAAGTGGAAGATACAGTCCTGCACAAAACTGCTTTATTTTGTACAGTCATCCACACTGTAAAATTTTATTGCAAGCCGGGCGGTGGTGGCGCACGCCTTTAATCCCAGCACTTGGGAGGCAGAGGCAGGCAGATCTTTGTGAGTTCGAGGCCAGCCTGGTCTACAAAGCGAGTCCAGGACAGCCAGAGATATGCAGAGGAACCCTGTCTCGAAAAACCAAAAACAAAAAAAAATTTTATTGCATTGTCTGTCTGTCTTAACTTTCAACACTTTGTTTCCTTGCCCATATTTTACAGGGTAAGTGATATGCCTCCAGGAATATCGCTGCTTCCTGATAATATTCTGCAGGTTCTGAGGATCCAGCTGCTGCATTGCGTTCAGAAAACAGCAGATGGCTTAGAGGAACAACAACAAGCCTTGTCCATTTTGCTTGTCAAATTTTTCATTATTCTTTGCAGGTATCTGGTATGAAAAAGTAAAATTTTAGCATAATTTTAATAATAATAATAATACTTGTTAGTGATATTTGTGTGAATCTTTAAAGAATGTGTATATATTTTGTAGTAAAATTTGTTAGCACACTGGAAAGCTTATTACTTAGTAAACCTAATGATAGAGACACTCAGCCAAGAATTTTAAATGTGTGCTGTCAGAATGGTTCGATGGGTAAAGGCACCTGCTGCCAAGCCTGATGAGCTGAGTTCCATCTTCTGGACCCACGTGGTGGAAGGAGAGAATTGACTCCTATAGTTTTGTCCTCTGATCTCTTCCCCACACTGTGGCACACAAGGGCCAGTACAGTGTACATGCATACACAAAAATAAATTTTGACAAGTGTAATAAAATTGTTGTTTAGAAAAAGAATAAATTTAAGTGTAACTTTAAAGTTAGTGGCAGAAGTTTTTATTTCAGCAAGACATGATTATGGTAATATTTTCCGTATGGTTCTCATCTGTAAATGTATATATGCAAGCCTGTATATGTGTGCTAGATGTCAACTTTTTTTTTGTTTTTTCCAGACAAGGTTTCTTTGTGTATCCCTGGCTGTCCTGGACTCACTTTGTAGACCAGTCTGGCCTTGAACTCACAGAGATCCACTTGCCTCTGCCTCTATAGTGCTGGGATTAAAGGATTCCCAGTCATGTCCAAGTTTTATATGGTTATTTTTCAACCCATGTAGACAGTTACCTAGGAACTGTAATGTTATATCATGTGGTGTAACATACCCACAATCAATGAGTGAGGATTCTAATTGTCCTCATTTTTCCAGTGTTTGATATACCATTCTTGTAGATTTAGCTATTGCAATAGATGTGTAGTATTTCATTGTTGTTCCTTAGTGATATAAAACATTTAACGTCTTTTTTTTTGTTGTTGTTGTTTTGAGACAGGGTTTCTTTGGGTATCCATGGCTGTCCTGGAACTCCTTCTGTAGACCAGGCTGGCCTTGAACTCACAGAGCTCTGCCTGCCTCTGCCTCCTGAGTGCTGAGATTAAAGGTATGTGCCACCACTCTTAGCCAACATCATTTTTTTTTTGATACTGTCATAATGTTTTTGGTGAAGTCCTGTCCTACATAAGTCCTGTCCAATTTTAAAATTGGATTGTACTCTTAATTTTTACAGGTCCATGAAAATTTTGATACACAGTTTTTTTTTTTTTTTTTTTTGGTTTTTCGAGACAGGGTTTCTCTGAATATCTCTGGCTGTCCTGGACTCGCTTTGTAGACCAGGCTGGCCTCGAACTCACAAAGATCCGCCTGCCTCTGCCTCCCAAGTGCTGGGATTAAAGGCGTGCGCCACCACCTCCCGGCGATACACAGTTTTTTATCAGGTGATTGGTACATGAATTTTTAAAAATTGTCTCCAAGTTATTTTTTTATTCTTTTAATACTGTGTTTTGAGGAACAGAAAATTTAAATTTTAATGAATCTTCCCCCTGCCATGGAATATGCTTTTAGTTTTCCATCTAAAAAGTCATCATTCAGCCGGGCGGTGGTGGCGCACGCCTTTAATCCCAGCACTTGGGAGGTAGAGGCAGGCGGATCTTTGCGAGTTCGAGGCCAGCCTGGTCTACAAATTGAGTCCAGGACAGCCAGGGCTATACAGAGAAACCCTGTCTCAAAAAGCCAAAAAAAAAAAAAAAAAGTCATCATTCAAGCTAAGAGCCCCTAGATTTTTCTCCGGTATTTTCAAACAATATTGTTGGGTTTCAGGGCTCAGTGGGTGTGCCTGCTCTTTCAGAGGACCCAGGTTAATTTCAGGACCCACATGGCAGCTCACAACCACCTGTTACTTTAGATGCAAGGGGTGGGATGCTGCTTTCTGGTCTCTGAGAATGCTGGATACACATGTGGTACCCAGATGTACATGCAAGCAAAACACTCATATACATAAACGAAAAACAAAAACATAATAATACTGTAATTCATTTTACTTGTCTCTAAGCTGTAATTACCCAATTTATGTTTGGTGTTATATTAAATAACTATTTTGTCAGATCTGTTAATAAGAATAAAAGATTTCATTTTGCCCATAATTATTTCCTTTTAAACTCTCTTTCTGTGGCCTCTAATGACTCTTAGGAATTTTCAGTCCAAGCTGGTGGTGGTGGTGGCAGTGACACTTGCGTTTTAGGCGGATCTCTGAGTACAAGGCCAGCCTCATCTACAGAAGGAGTTCCAGGACAGCCAGGGTTACACAGAAAAATCCAATCTTGAAAAACAAAACAAAACAGAACAAAAACCAACAACAAATATAGTTTATTTGGTAACTTTTAAACATTAAATGTTGGATCAGAATCTGAAGGTCCTCCTTTATTTAAATTCAAATTTGAGGTTTTTTCTTTCTTTTTTTCTGTTTGGGGGAGTGAGGCAAAGGGGAAGGGAAGAAATGAATGAAAAACGAATGAGTAATGAGAGAGGCAGAGAGTGCATGGGGATGAGATAGAAGCAGAGCTGGAGCTGGAGCTGCAGTCCCCAAACTGGTGGTTCTCATACTTGGTGACTTTATCAGCTGATGGGTTACATTTTCTTAATATGCAGGTGTTTTGAAGCTTTAATATAAGCTACCCTCTTCTCCTTTGTCTGTGCCTCAGTTTTAAAAGCTGCTGGAGTTACAGATGGGCAATCCCTACTAAATACAGAGACGTGGTCTTGCTATTTGTAGGACTATAATGATAGGTTTGTGGAGTCTGGAGGACAGTTTGGAGGGGTCACTTAATTCAGGTTGTCAGACTTGGTGGCGCATGCCTTTACCCTTTGCCATCTTGCCAGCCCCAAGGACGTTGAATTTTTAATCTCTTGAGAAACAGCCAGACTGTTTTTCAGAGTAGCTATCATAATTTAAATTCCCACCTGCTGGAAGGTTTCGATTTTTGTACATCCTTACCAAGGCTTGCTTTATTTTCTACTTTTGTCTTTTTTGAGACAGGGTTTCTCTGTAACAGAGCCCTGACTGTCCTGGACTCACTTTGTAGACCAGGCTGGCCTTGATATCATAGGAGATCCGCCTGTCTCTGCTTCTCAAGTGCTGGGATTACAAGCATGTGCCACCTTGCCTGGTTCTACTTTTGTCTTACTAGTGAACATGAAAGTAGTTTTTTTTTTTTTTTTTTTTTTTGGTTTTTTGAGACAGGGTTTCTCTGTGTAGCTCTGGCTGTCCTGGACTCACTTTGTAGACCAGGCTGGCCTCGAACTCACAGTGATCCGCCTGCCTCTGCCTCCCAAGTGCTGGGATTAAAGGCGTGCACCACCACGCCCGGCAATGAAAGTAGTTTTTATGTCTAATGATGTTGAACATTTTTCATGGGGTTATTAGTTATAATTAGTACATTGTGAGCTACACACAGACATTTTAGAATTTAAAAACATTTTGTGGATGCTGGGAACCAAACTCAGATTCTCTGATAGACCAGTATGTGTCCATAACCACTGAGCCATCTCTAGTCTTTACACAGAGATTTTTAAGTGTTCTTATCAGAGAAAGGGATAAACAGCTAAGATGTCACCCTAGTTTAGTTTAGAAGTCATCCTTAAGTTGTGAACTTTGTTAATTTTTCCTGTTCTGTGAGCATCTACTGGATTTTAAGATAGAAAGTATTTTATAGGTCAGTGTTTCAGAATAGAGAAGTAATAAGCTTAACTTTTAACAATAATACCAAGAGATACTTAGGTATCATAAATTAGCATCATATGTGCCACAACTCAAGTATTTCTGGACTCTACCTTTAACAGAATGTATTGGTATGTCCCCTTAGAGTATGCAAAGATGACAATGTCCCTTGTGTCATGGACTTCTGATACAGTTTATAAAATAAGTCAGAAAAAGGGAACTAAAATTCAGAAAGCAGAGTGAAAACAGTAATGGTACATATGCATCATTTCTTATTTTAATATCATTGATATTTGATTTGCCAGAATCTGTTCTCGGAATCCAAGCTGAATACACTAGAAGTAGTATATTCTATATATGTAATAAATGTTATTTTTATCTCCTAGGAATTTATCAAATGTAGAAGAAATTGGGACTTGCTCTTATATTAATCATGTCATTACCATGACAACACTATATATTCAGCAAGTATGTATGAATACATTCCTTTTTGTTTCTTTACTGAGACTAACTAGGATTTATTTTTTTTAAAGTTTTTTAAATATCATAATTAACCTTGCTAAGTGTTTTCAAAGAAGGTAGTAATTGAAAAGACAGCTAAAATTAGTAATGGGTAATAGATCATCTTATAAATCTTATATTTTTTATTTAGTGATTTATTTATCTCTATTTCATGTACATTGGAGTTTTACCTGTTTGAGGGTGTTGGATCCATTGGACCTGGAGTTATAGACAGTTGTAAGCTACAATGTAGGTGCTGGGATTTGAACCCTGGTTCTGGAAGAGCAGTCAAGACAAGTAGCTATTAATACATTATTTTAAATTTTTTAAATAGTTTCTAAAAATGACACCATGTTTCATTTTATATATGAATCATTTTATGTATCATATATCTTACTGAAAAACATTTCCAGAAATTTTTGGCTATTTTGAGGAAAAATTTAACATCTGAGAGTATGATTAAATGACTCTTAAGGACTCAAAGAGGAAGTTAGGCTTATGTTAATAAAAATGACTTACTGATTCTTATTATTTTATATATTATTATTATATAAATGAAATGTATTTAATTTCACATTTAATTTTATTCTCAGTTAAAAAGCAAAAAAAAAAGGAGAAAGAAATGGCTGATGAGACATCTATTGAAGAATTTGTAATCCATGCATTGGCATTCTGTGAAAGTCTGTATGATCCATACAGGAATTGGAGACATAGAATTTCAGGGTATGTGTTATAAATGATAATGTTGATATTGAGTCTTACTATGTAACCTTGGCTGGTTTGGAACTTGATATATGACCAGGCTGGAGAGATTCCCCCTGCCTCTGGAGTCCTGAGATTAAAGGCATGCACCTCCAGTCTGGCCAAAATGTTAAAACCTGAGTGTTGGCCTGAGAAGATGGCTCAGTGAGATTGGTGCTTGCCACATGCACGTGAGGACCTGTGTTCAGATCCCTGGACCTCATGTGAAAGCTAGATGTGAGAGCATAACTGCCTGTGATCCTAGTGTTCTTAGGAAGACATGGGCAGTGGAGAAGGAAGAACCCTGGAGGATGCAGACAAGCTGAACTGGCACATGCAGTAGAGAATCAGCAGAGATACTGGCCCCAACAAAATGGAAAATCCAAGACTGATGCCTGAGGTTGTCCTTTGACCTTCACGCACACAGGGTTTCCGCCATTCACACATGCGTGACACATCCATCCCACTATGAACTAACGGAACAGGAACCTTGAGTGCCATAAATTTGCGGGTTTTTAGAATCTGCTTTGTGTGATCCTTAAAAGAATATCTTTCTGTATGAAAGCACTATGGAGAGATGCATAGATGATCCACATATGGAAGGTTGGGGAAGTGACTGAGTGAAAAGCTTGTCTTGCAACCATAAGAACTTCAGTTTAGTCTTCAGAATCCACAAGAAAAGGTTAGGCTCAGCAGGATGTGCTTATAAAGCCAGCACTGAGGAGGTGGGGACAGGTTCGTGCCTGGCGCTTGAGAGCCAGCGTAGCTTACTTACTGTCTTTCTCAATTGCTCTCCACCCTGCTTTTATTTATTTTTTGAGGCAGAGTCTGACTTTGTATCCTTGGCTGGTTTGGAGCTGCTTCATAGACATTGAACTCAGAGATTTGCCTGTCAAGAGGCTTGCACCACCTTATTTGTTTTTTAAAAATAATTATTTTATTTTATGCACATTAGTGTTTTGTTTGCATCTATGTCTTTGTGAGGGTGTCAGATCTTGGAGTTAGAGAAAGTTGGGAGCTGCCATGTGGGTGCTGGGAACTGAACCTGGCTCCTCTGGAAGCACAGTCAGTGCTCTTGACTGCTGATCCATCTCTTCAGCCCCACCACCTTATTTTTTGAGATAGGTTCTTACTGTCTGACCGGCAAGCTCCAGGGATCTTCATGTGTCCTCCTTTCCACTGCTGGGGTTACAGGGGCAGTATGGCGTTTTTTTTTTTTTTTGTGTATGAATCTGGGTGCACATGTGGAGTTTATAGGACATCTTGTTTCTCTCCACTGTGTGCGTGCTGGTGATTGAATTCCAGTCCTCATACCGTAACGCAAATGCATTATCTGCTGAGCCATCTCCCCAGTCCCTATTCTTACACTTTAAATAGCTACTGTTAGGTGATGCTGAAGAGTTCATAACAGAACATTTACATAGACTGTGGCAGTTCACTTCATATGTCCCATATGATGTGTTTTATTGACACAGAGTATATCCTGGCACTTGAGAAGGTAGAGGCAGGAAGATCTAGGTTCAAGGTCATTCTCAGCTACATAGTTAATTTGAGGCCAGCCTAGACTATATTAGGTCCTGTCCCAAAAAACATTATTTATTTTGAAGTGTGTAGGAATGAAACTGGTATAGTTGATTCATTATCAGTTTGAATGCAAATTTCTACTGCAGAGTATATTTGTATTTTAATGCTAAAAAAATGACTGAACTTGTGAGCAAACAGCTGATCTTGTGTAGGCACTAATATATCAAATACTGGGAAAATGTTTCCAGTTTCCATACATGCTCCCTTTTGTCAAATAATATTTCTGTGAAAATTTGTATGAAATTGTTAGTGCAGTTCAAAGGATGAAAAAAGTCTGTGTGTGTGTGTGTGTGTGTGTGTGTGTGTGTGTGTGTGTGTGTGTTTGTTCCTAGTGAGAGGAAAGGTGTGCAAAAGATAGGAGATTTCAGTTACAGGGATAAACCCAAGAGGCTGGCTGATAATTGTGATTAGTATAGTTATTAACAGTGTATTGTATTATACGCTTGAAAGTTGATAAGAGAATAATAATTTTTTTTTTTTTTTTTGGTTTTTCGAGACAGGGTTTCTCTGTGTATCCTTGGCTGTCCTGGACTCACTTTGTAGACCAGGCTGGCCTCGAACTCACAAAGATCCGCCTGCCTCTGCCTCCCAAGTGCTGGGATTAAAGGCATGCGCCACCACCGCCCGGCTAGAATAATAATTGTTTATTCTCATAAAAATATGAAGCAATTCATATTAGTTTGACTTATTCTGCCATACACACACACACACGTTTCTAAAGGTTATTTTCCATATCATAAATGTGTATATAATTCTCATTAAAATCTATCCTTAAAATCTACCCTATAGCAAGATATAAAATATAGAAAGAAAATTAATACAATGTTACTATTCTTTCTATATTTTATATCTGTATTAGTTACCCCCCAACCAAGAGAGGCAGCCAAGAAAGCTCCTTGAGTTGTCATAAAACACTGGCACACTACCAGGGAGCCTGGCAAGTCCAAGGCTCATACATGGTTGAGCAGGCTGAAGATGTGAGTGGACCAGGGGACCAGCTTCAGCCTAAGGAGTGACAGGTTGAGATTGAGTGGACAGGGGACCAGCTTCAGCCTGAGGAGTGACAGGTTGAGATTGAGTGGACAGGGGACCAGCTTCAGTCTGAAGAGTGACAGGTTGAGATGTAAGTGGACCAGGGGACCAGCTTCAGTCTGAAGAGTGACAGCAGACGAAACCCAAAGTCAGTCTACTAAAGCGTTCTCTGGTGCCAAGTGGGGTGATCTGTCTTCTCTTCAGACTATCAGCTGATTCAGTGAGACCTGTTCATCTCATAGAAGAAAATATATTTTACTCAGAGTTCACACATTTACGCATTGATTTCATCTAAAAGCATCTTCCAGGTTAGTGAGGTTAATCACATTGTGTCCAGACATTTTGACCGTGTAGTAGTAGGAAGGTGCTGAGGCTTCCAGACATTTTGACCGTGTAGTAGTAGGAAGGTGCTGAGGCCTCCAGACATTTTGATCGTGTAGTAGTAGGAAGGCGCTGAGACCTCCTGTGCCCATCTGTTGAACTTTAACACTTCTCCTTTTATAGGATAATTTCTTTGAATTTTCTGTCATAAAGATTTTGTGTTCCTCAGAGCGACTAAATTATCTGTAGTATCAATAAAGGCCTTAGAATAACCAGTGTATTTGTTGTTGATGCCATCTGTCATATTTTTAAGAAAAAAATTAAAAACTATTTGTATCATGTGTCATATGTGTGGTTTTATATATATATGTTATATACACATATACATATACATATACATTAGGAACAGGAGATTTGAAGCCTCTGGGTCTGGAGTCACAGATGGTTGTGAGCCTCCTCACAGGGTTATTGGGGACTGAACTCCAGTCCTCTGGAATAGTATTACACGCTTTTAATCGCTACAGCATCACTTTATACCTTTCCCTGTTTTTGAAAGAGTTTCCATTTGTCTTTAGTGTGTAGATGGGAACCCCTATTAATCCTAGTCAGTTAAGTCCCACAGGACAGCCAGCATCATAAGTTGTTAGTTACCATGAGAAACAGAAAAGAAAGTGGTGAAATTCTTACATTGACAGTTTAATTTTCTTTTGTCATGCTACACACCATACAGTTTTCATTCTGAATTCACTGCTGGTCAGAACTGATTATGTGTCCCCCTCTGCCACAAAGGGACTACATATCCCTGCTCCATGAATAGGACCACTGTGGAAATAGCAATAGTGTGGCAAGCAGTGTACCATAACTGTTTCTTGCCTTTGTGCCTCTCGCGACTTTGTAAAGATACAGAAGGGTACATAACACATCTTCATTTGTAGGCTGTATAGTAATTTATCATTTTAGTTTCCAATGACTCAATTTTCCTTGATTTTTATACTAGAGATTTTGCAAAGAAAATTGTCTTTTCCTTCCACTTTTGCCATTTCTCTCTCTTCCACCTTTTTTTCTTTTTTGTTTTTTGTTTTTTTTTTTTTGAGACAAGGTTTTTCTGTGCATCCCTGGCTGTCCTGGACTCACTCTGTAGACCAGGCTGGCCTTGAACTCACAGAGATCCGCCTGCCTCTGCCCCCCAACTGCAGGGATTAAAGGTGTGGGCCACCACGCCCAGCTCAAAGGGAAATTTTAAATAGTGTGATGTCATAGTGATGTCATACAGTACTCGATGGCAGATGTGCATAGCCACAGAAAGGAGACAGCACGCGTCACAGCAGTGACAGTGAGCGACTTACTCTGGCAGCTGTCTCTGTGTTCTCTCTAATATGCTTAAAATTCTTTCAGTAGTAGAGCTGCTTTAGTGGCAAAGCAAAGTAGCATGATTACATACTCAGGAGTGTTTACAATTGTAGTTTTTACTTGATATAAGGGATAGTTTTCTTTTTTGTTTTAGGAGGTTATTTTTCATATTTCATGGAACTTGAATTTACTAATCTATTAGCTTTGATTGTACTTGGAGAACCTTAACTAGTAACTCAGAGGAACTAAAATAGAAGAATAAAGATCTCGTTTTGGTTCATAAGCATGGTGATTGGGTATTCATGCTGTTGAATGGTATGTGCCTCCCACAAACCTTATTATGACATGGGTGCATTACCAATCTGATGTGAAGAGAAAAAGAAGAAGAAAAAAAAAAGAAAAATCCTTCCCTTAAAATATTAGGCTAAGCAGGGCAGCAGTGGCACATGCTTTTAATTCCAGCACTCAGGAGGCAGAGGCAGGTGTCTCTGAGTTTGAAACCAGCCTGATCTACAGAGCAAGTTCTAGCACAACTGGGACTATACAAAGAAACCTTGTCTCAAAAAATAATAAAATAAACAAACAAAACAAAACCAACCAATCAACCAAAAAACCCCCAAAATTCAGGCTAAGATGTAGGTCAGTAATAGAATGTTTTGCTTACCATTCCTAGAGACCAGGTTCTAGCCTACAGCCAGGTTGGGAATGGGTTATACAAAATGTTTATTTGCTTATTCTTTTATTCAGCTGTTTATTCAAATGTTTAATTAGCTCTTTTACTGTGTCTAGTATAAGTTTAATAGGTATTGTTATCTGTCCCTAGAGAAAAACAGTTGTTTAGTATGTTCTTGTTGCCAAATGTGACAGAGAATATGCACAGAAATGATCACGGGGGAAAAAAAAGAACCACAGAAAAGAATAATAAACTGTCAGGGAAAAAGAATTTATGAGCTCATGCCAGTGATAATTAGCTAGGTAAAGGAGAAATGAAATTTCTTGTTAATAGTAGATTATGAAGTGCCAGTTAATAAATACAGAGATGTTGGAGTTGAAAGAAAATCAGCTTTCTGATTTATGTGTCATAGTGAAGATGGTATTGGGCACAGATCATAATGGATGATAGATATAGACACAAATTCTGATTAGGAGCATAATATATACATGTTTGAAAATGCCTTTTCATAAATTATTGCCTGTAAATGAAAAAATGATAATGTGTCCTGCATAGTATTACTCACTACAATAAAGTTAACTGGGTAACAAAACATCAGTGAGAACTTCACACATGATACCGTGAGAAAGATGTCATTGTCTCTGTACTAGTTAGTAGTTTAGCTATAGTCCAAATCTAATTGTGAGAAAGCACCAAGCAAAATTCAAACTAAGAGCTTTCCCTTAGAAGGAGAGAGACTGGCATATGCCTGTAGCCTATAGATGTACAGAATTTATAGGTAGTTTCATATATTTTTCATTTATGTCGTTTTTAATAATATTTAATATACTTTTCAGGGCATGATAAAAATCCCTGTGATTTTTAAATTTTATTTTTTAATTTTCACCATTCCACTGTTTGACAATACTACTGGTTTTAATAGACTTTATTCTCCAGTCTCCATATCACCAGGGTTGTCTAAGCAACTTTATTTTGTGTTGAGCTGAAATGTTGCTAGTAAAATTATGTACACTCTGTATTGGCCTTGTTAAAGTTTACTGAAAATAATCCCATCCCACACTGGATCTGCATCCTTAAAATGAAGGAGCTTACAGGTCCGGACCGCTGCACCTGAGTAGAACCTCAGTAAGATGCAGATCAGCCATAGCTTGCGGCCTCCAGCTAACACCGACTGAGTCCTAACTGTCACTTTGCCAGAACTGCCATGCTAATTCTTCTGCAGATTGGGAATTTACATGCTGGCTTTTAAAAAAAATTCCCAGTCAGCCGGGCATGGTGGCGCACGCCTTTAATCCCAGCACTTGGGAGGCAGAGGAGGCGGCTCACTGTGAGTTCGAGGCCAGCCTGGTCTACAAAGTGAGTCCAGGACAGCCAGATATACACAGAGAAACCCTGTCTTGAAAAACCAAAAAAAAAAAAAAAAATCCCAGTTATTTGGAGACTTAACTTGGATGTCACAATGTATAGTACAGTGTGTATAAGCATTCTCTAATTGGTAAGCACTTCAGGTACTATTTTAATTTTTCTATGACCATTGCACCTGTTCTGAAGATGTTTTGTTCAGCGCACAAACCAGAATCCAAATGTTAGATTTGTTTATAATTGTTTTTTAAATTGTGCTGTCTCTACTTGCTCATTTTGTAATATGGTATTGACTTCTTCTCTAATGATATAGACGAATCCTTAGTTCTGTGGAGAAGAGCAGACAGAAATACAAACCGGCTTCTCTCACAGTGGAATTTGTTCCTTTCTTTTATCGTAAGTAGCACTCTAATTCACTTTACTTTGATTTTGATCAACTCTGATTACTGTTGTTTTTTTTTTTTTTTTCTTACTCTGATTCTGACCTTAATTTAGTTTGTGAGTTTCTAAGGTAAAGGCTGCTAAAGAACAAAACCACTGCCGGGCGGTGGTGGCGCACGCCTTTAATCCCAGCACTTGGGAGGCAGAGGCAGGCGGATCTTTGTGAGTTCGAGGCCAGCCTGGTCTACAAAGCAAGTCCAGGACAGCCAGAGATATTCAGAGAAACCCTGTCTCGAAAAACCAAAAAAAAAAGAACAAAACCACTGTTTTTTTTTTGTGTGTTTGGTTGTGATTACGGTTTACAGTTTGATTATTCTCTATGTTTCTCTTTTTAAGAAAAGCTGATCTGAGCATTTTTTGTTTTTTTGTTTTTTTTTGTTTTTCGAGACAGGGTTTCTCTGTGTAGCCCTGGCTGTCCTGGACTCAATTTGTAGACCAGGCTGGCCTCGAACTCGCAAAGATCCGCCTGCCTCTGCCTCCCAAGTGCTGGGATTAAAGGCGTGCGCCACCACTGCCCGGCTGATCTGAGCATTTTAAAGATTGCATATTTTAGAACTGCACAATTTTCACTAAAACCAGAAAAAATTTGACTGGAGATATTCTAAGAACACATGTAACATGTACAAAACCTGCCATTTGATTCTTTTTTTTTTTTTTTTTTTTGGTTTTTTTCGAGACAGAGTTTCTCTGTGTATTGTTGGCTGTCCTGGACTCACTTTGTAGACCATGCTGGCCTCGAACTCACAAAGATCCGCCTGCCTCAGCCTCCCAAGTGCTGGGATTAAAGGCGTGCGCCACCACCGCCCGGCTGTCATTTGATTCTTAGAACCAGAAAACAAACCAGTTTGCACCCAAACCGTTAAGAGACTTGACTGCTACTTGGCCTGGCACCTTTAATCCCAGCACTCGGGAGGCAGAGGCAGGTGGATCTCTGTGATCACAAGGCCAGCTTGGTCTACAGAATGAGTTCCAAGACAGCCAGGGCTGTTACACAGAAACCCTGTCTCGAAAAACCTTAGAGAGAGAGAAACTCGACTACCATATGTGTGCATGGCTGTAAACATGCTCTGTTTTCTCCTTCACTTCTGTTTTATACTGAGGCAGGGTTTCACGTCTCCTAACCTGACCTCAAACTTGTTATAACTGAGGATGACTTGGGCTTCTGATCCTCTGGTCTCTTCCTGAGTGCTGCCATTATAGGCACATGCCACCACACCGGGCTAGACTTCCTGCTTAGAAAATGATTGTGCTGGTGGGTGGAGAGATGAATCAATAGTTAAAAGAGCTTGCTGCTTTCTTCAGGACCATGGTTGGTTCCCAATATCATTATGACATTCATAACTGCCTGTAATTCCAGTTCCAGAAAATCTGACACCCTTTTCTGGCTGGCCTTCCTGGGCTCTGCGTATACATATTGCAGATTATATCTATATATATCTATATATATATATACATTTAGGTAATGAAAAAAAAAAAGATTGTGCTGGAGCTATAAATGTAGTTCAGTTGGTAGAATGCTTACCTATCACATACTAGGTTCAATTCCTCTAACTGCATTAATGGGGCATGGTGGCACATCCTGTAATCTAAGCACTTGAGAGGTAGAGCCAGGAGATTCAGGTCATCTTTGGCTACATAGCATGTTTGAGGCCAGCCTGGGATATATAAGACCTTGTCTTTTTTTTTTTTTTTGGTTTTTTGAGACAGGGTTTCTCTGTGTAGCCCTGGCTGTCCTGGACTCGCTTTGTAGACCAGGCTGGCCTTGAACTCACAGAGATCTGCCTGTCTCTGCCTCCCAAGTGCTGGGATTAAAGGTGTGCGCCACTACGCCTGGCAAGACCTTGTCTTAAAAAAGAAAAATTATGCCTTCTTTCAAGAATGTAGAAAAAAAATTACAAAATATACAAGAAGCCAGGCGTAGTGGTGCATGCCTTTAATCCCAGCACTGGGGAGGTAGAGGCAGGCGGAACTCTGTGAGTTCGAGGCCAGCCTGGTCTACAAAGTGAATGAATCCAGGACACCCAGGGCTATTACACAGAGAAAACCTGTCTCAAAAAACCAAAAAAAAAAAAAGAAAAAAGCAAAACAAAATATAAAACCCCAAAATATAAAAGAAACACTTTGTTCTTGAGTATGTTGCTTATTGGAACATTAAAACATTTGCCACATTTGCTTCATGTCTACTCTCTGACCCCTTTGCCTTGTTTGCTCAGTGAAGACAGCCACAGTACACCTATAGCATACTACCTGTAATGCTTGACTTTACCCTAGATAATCAAATGCACACATTCATAATATGCTATGCTTGGAATTGTCCTCACTTTGAAGATACAGGACAGGAAACCCAATAAGCCAGTACAATAATATGGTGTTTCTGTTAGCCGCAGTCTTTGTAGCTGCCTAAGGAGTGTTCTTTAAGTCTGTCATATAAAGTTATGAGGCCAAGATGGAATGGGATTCACCCAGATTTAGAAATGCAGTGTCCTTTAGAAGTCTTAGATCTTTGAGGCTGCAAATTGTACACATATTTTGTTAATTTATCTCAAAGTACTTTGCTTTTTCTTGTAAATGATTTTTGGTTGTATTGTCTATTGTTACTAGTACATAGAATCAGTTTTTATATATTGATCTTATTTTTATGACCTTGCTAAATAAATTCACATCTAAGTCATAGTAACCTTTGTGCTATTCCTTAAGGTTTATATGTATTCTGTCATGTCTATAAAATATACATTCTTGCTTTTCCTCATGTCCAAATGTTAACTAAATGTAGTTTTGATTTCAGGAACTACATGTTATGAGTTTGTATGATTTTTTCTTTTTATATCTTGTGTCGTTTTAAAAATTGTACTTGCGTGTGTGCACACAGGCACTTCTACCTCGTGCCTGTGCGGAGGTCGTAGAACACTTTGCAGGTGTTGATTCTCTCTGTCCTCAATACAGATCTTGGGATTGAAATCTGACTTTCATGTTTGGCAGCAAGTGTCTTTGCGTACTGAGCCATCTTGCCAGCCCGCTTGTATAGTTTTAAGTCAGGTACTTGTTCTAGTATACTTTGGCTGCTGTAACAGAATACTTGAGACTGTGACTTAAACACAGAAGCTTATTTTCTCAGTTTTGGAGGCTTGACATTGTAAGATCAAAGTCCTGACAGGGTTTGGTTTTTGATGAGGTCTCTGTGGCCTACTGATGGTCTCCTCCTTGTTGTATTCTCAAATGTTAGAAAGACTGATACCTTTTCTCACAAGAAAATGAGTTTTGCTGTATTGACCTTTCTGATCTTATCTAGCCTTAATCACCTCTTCAAAAGCCCTGTCTCCAGTATAGTCATATGGTGTGAGTTACAACATGAGTATTTGAGTTTCGGAAGGATAGTTCAGTCTCTACTATTCCATCCCTCCCCCACCCTCCAAATTCATATATTTATCACATGCAAACATTCTCTTATGGTAGTCCAAAACATCTTAACACATTACAGTATTGGCTTCAGTAGTCTAAAATCCAGTCTCCTCTAAATGTTTCTTAATCAGAGATGAGCAAAACTCCGGTGCAAATCACAGTGAGTAAACATGCCTCTTCAGCTGTGAACCTGTGATAGGATGCGGATTTAAAAGGGAGAAGCTGGAAGGAAGAAAAGGGTGTCCTGTTTCAAGCTATCATAAAATTTGGAAAGATAACAAATTCCATTACATTTAAAGATTGAAAGTAATATTTGGTTTAGTACTTTACACTTCCGTTAGGGATCTAGTGCTTTGCCTTCTAGCTCTATAAGGCATTCAGTTTATTTATTTAGTTATTGTATGTATCTGTGCATGACATGTGTGTGTTGGCATGCATGTCACAGTATGCATTTGGAAGTCAGGCACCAACTTTGTGAAGTTAGTTGCTTCCTTCCACTTTTATGTAGGTTCCAGGGATAGGACTCTGGTCATCAGCTTTGCACAGCAAGAGCCTTTATTGGCTGAGCCTAAAATAAAAATTATATAGGGATTTTCACTTTCTGCTTTCTCTGAGTCACCACCCATGTATTGTCTTTGTGAGCACAGACCTGCCCCTGAGGTTCTGAGTAAGTCATCCTAACCCACTGAAACTGTAGTGTGATCTCTAAAATCAAAGAAATCCAGCAGTATACCTTTATTCCTTCTATTTTCTCTGTTCTCTTTAGTTGAAAATGGTAATGTCTTTACTGGTTCAATTCTATCCTTACTCTGCCCTGAGCTGAAATGGCTAATTAAGTGAGTTCTCATATAGTCTTGACTTGGACTGCTTGTTTCCTTCCCCTTCCTTGGGATCTGCATCAAGAACAGAGATGCGCAGTGCAGTGCAGTCTTGAACATGCGGAGAGTTTACTGTAGAGTGGGGCTCATTCTCAGCAGCTGTGTGTGTGATGGCCTCTCGAGAGGCCTGCTGGGCCAGTCTACATTTTAGGAAGGCCGCATACTGTTTTCTAAACCCTAACACAAGTAGGTCTTCTGAGGGACTATGCAGTGGTTGATGGCCTTGTTTAGATTGTTCCTTCCAGGAGGGAGCAGTGCTTTGTGTGTGTGTGTGTGTGTGTGTGTGTGTGTAATTTTTATCTATTCCATTCCTTTTTTTCTATTTTTTTATGTTTATTTATTACTTCAGGTTACATCTCCATCATAGTACCCTCTTTGCTTTGTCTTTATTCTTTTTTTTTTTTTTTTTTTTTTTGGTTTTTTGAGACAGGGTTTCTCTGTGTATCCTTGGCTGTCCTGGACTCACTTTGTAGACCAGGCTGGCCTCGAACTCACAAAGATCCGCCTGCCTCTGCCTCCCAAGTGCTGGGATTAAAGGCGTGCGCCACCACCGCCTGGCTTGCTTTGTCTTTATTCTTGATCAGTTTCTCCTTTTACGTGAAAATCTTTAAAAGTTTAGAGCTTTTGGAGCCAGCTTTAGTTATCTATTAATGTTCTTTTAGTTATCTGAGAATAACTCCAGGGCCAGAGAAGAATCAGGTTTCATCATTCTTATCAGCAATTAAAGTCCTGCTATTCAGACCTTTGGCAATTGACTTCTAATCTCAGTGTCCTCTAAGTCTGCTAATAACCTAATAACTAGCTAGCTGACTAACACGCTCCTCCCTCCCCCACAGTCCAGGTGTTGAGGCCCTAAAGTCATTTAGGAGAGTAACATTGTGTTAATCTGTCTGCTTTTGACTGAGTGGGATGGAGAAGGCTTTGAGGTCTCTACTCATAGTGACTTTCAGGCCTCAGGGGACAATCAAGGGGATCCAGAAAAGAATTAGACTTGCAGGACGATTTGAGAGTGGGTTGAATGTAAATAAGAGGGAAAAATTAAGACACCAGTTAAACACACAAGTTCTAAAGATTAATCAAATTACTGTTAAAAGTTATAGTAGGTATGACCCATTTTATCCTTGAAAAAAATCCAGAGATCCATTACCAAAGGTATTCACTGAATGTAAAAAAAAAGAAAGAAATAAAAAGTAAGGACATGATTGCTCCTGTGGTGTAGAAGAAAGTTTATTGTAGACAAAATGGAGAGCATAGCCAGAGGTATCTGGAAGGGTCCAGAGTGAACCTGGCCAGACTGAGCCAGGACATGTGGGGAGAGCAGGAAAGGAGAGAGCCGGAGAATAAAGGGTACACAAAAGAGGACCAGTATGGTCAAAATGGATGGAGTATATAGGGAGGAGCAGCTAGAGGAAGGGGTGCCCTAGCCTGGGCTGGAGAAGTTTAGGGTAGGGGGTGGGATGTGCCAGCCATACTCTGTAATTGGTAGGGACTGAGGGATACAGGGAGATCTGGTAGCCAGATAGCTAAAAAGGTACCTCAGCAAGTGGTCCATGTGGGAGACTTTACATTCACCAGAAAGGAGGGGAGGTTGTGTCAAACATAGATTGCGCCTGTGTTTTGTTTCTTAATTGAAAACAATTTTTAAAAAAAAAATCATGTTTATTAGCCGGGTGTGGTGGCGCATGCCTTTAATCCCAGCACTAGGGAGGCAGAGACAGGTGGATCTCTGTGATTTCAAGGCCAGCCTGGTCTACAGAGTGAGTCCAGGACAGTCAAGGATACACAGAGAAACCCTGCCTCTAAAACCCTTAAAAACTAAACAAAACAAAATAAAAATCATGTTTTTATTTGTCTGTGTTTGGGTATGCATGAGTGTGCCACAATTTCCTTGTGTGGAAGTCAGAGGACAGTTTCCAGGGGTTGGTTCTCTCTAACATGTGCGTCCTGGGATCATGCTTAGGTTGTTTGTCTTGGTGCAAATACCTTTTAAGCTGCCATCCATCTTTCTGAATCTTGAACCTACTTTTGTATGTAGTGTAGAAGAGGTGATAACAGGCATATACATAAAATATTTAGCCTTAACAAAAGCACGGGCCCTTCCTGGCAGGTGGTGCAGTGTTTAACGCAGTGCTTTTGTACAGTTGCTTTAAAGAAATCGTTTCTTTCAAGTCCAGGACAGCCAGGGCTACTCAGAGAAACCCTGTCTCAGAAAACCAGGAACAAAACACTTGTCCTTTAGAATTAAGAGAAATTCCCTGAGCTATATAATTTATAGCTGCCTAAATATATGTAATAAGAATTTTAATATGCTAAAATGACATTCTCTATATCTATAGACAGAACACAAACTGTCTTAAGCAGTAAAGTGTAGGTGAATTATTAATATTTATAATTTATACTTAAGATTCTTAGGGTGACAGAGTCATCCTTAGCCCACTACTTATGAATAAATGCACAAACACCTGTTATGTTGTTTTTTTGTTTTTGTTTTTGTGAGACAGGGTTTTTGTGTATATCTCTGGCTGTCCTGGTCTCACTTTGTAGACCAGGCTGGCCTTGAACTCACAGAGATCCTGCCTCTGCCTCCCGAGTACTGGGATTAAGGTGTGTGCCACCGTGCCTGGCACCTGTTATGTTTTTATAGTGCCTGTAGCACTGGGTCTAGGCGAATCGTAATCCTCTAAGCTAAATTTCTTCCTCTCCAGATAAAACCCCATGGTACTTGCATGTATGTTCCACCTTATGTTGGTCCTCCAGGCCATGTGGAGTTTCAGTCCTCCTGCCACATGGCAACTGTCCTCCCTTCTTCCTCCTCCTGCTTCTCCTTCCCATGATCTTTTTCCTCTCTCAAAAGCCCAGGAACCTGTTCCCCTCTTGCCTAGCCCAGGCTATAGGCTGTTTTATTCAAACAGGGATGACTTAGGTGAGGTCATATGGCATCCTGTTTGCTCACATACATCCCATCATTAAGGAAGACAGGAGGCAAACAATTAATATTTGAATACAAGCCTTTCAAATCATCCTAACAATAAAGATTCTTTCAAGATTCACTAGAGAGATGCACTGAATCATATTTCAGGGGAGACATCTCTTAGTGATACTAGATGCTCTTCACCTGCTGCTGGGGAAGCTGGGGTAGGAATGCCAACAAAACCACAGAGAACAAAGGAAAATACATTTATAGACTTTTGAGGGGAGAGGGTCTTTGAGTTTAGCAGTTTAGTGAAGGTATTAGCTAGAATATTGGACAATTCAGAGTGCCTTGGGCCTGGGCTACAGTAAACTAATCCTGTATTCTTGCCCTACATGGGGCTTCTACTTATTTGCAGCTTAGCAAAGATACTAGATAGGATGTAAGTTGTAGCTAGTCTCTGCAAGGTCAGAATCAGTCATCTAACAAAAGCTAAAAGGTCATACCAGTGGAAACACTTGTGTTCCAGTCATGTTGTAGCGTAGATGAATTAACAGAATAATTAGAATTTTAACTTTTTGACCCTGTATTTGGAAATGCTAGACTACACCTGTCAGTTAATCCTAAGAGATAGAAGGATAGTGCCACAGAGCCTTTCAGTGCCATTAGGAGCTGACCCATGTATTTTCATCTTCATGACCCTTTGGAGGATGTTTTTGTGCACTGTGTATACAAGTACTGATTTCTACCCAGAGATCTGGTTACAATCGGGATGTTGGCATTGTCATTATTATGAAGCATCTCCTGTCTCAATGTTGTGTAAAAATTGTTCTTCATCACCTTCTGATTGGCTCATAAAGAGCTAAACAGCCAATAGCTAGGAAGGAAAGGATAAGGTGTGACTTCTGGAGCGGGGAGAGACAGAGGCTCCCAGTGGGGTCCAAGGAGTTGCCTGAGGGCACAGATGAGCAAGGAGGTGGCAGAATGAGATTAAGACGGCAGGTAATGAATGGCTCAAGTGGCTGGGAAGTAGGCCAAGCCAGCATAGTCGGGTTAGAATAGCTGAGTATCTGCCCAGCTGTCCTGCTTGAAGTTTTTAATAAATATAATAGGTCTCCCTGTCATTATTTTGGAGCTAGGGCGGGCATAGAAAAACCATTATTTTACAATGGCTCACTCATTAACAAACCATTTTGATGGATCAAAGGCAAAACTATTTTGACATAAACTGAGAGGTCCACCCTAGATATATAATAGTAAATATGGATTTGTTGTTCCCAATATTAAATGGCTTTCTGATTTAAACAGCTTTTGTTAGTCATCCATATATCTTTATCTCAGATTTGAAAATATCCTGATGTCTTGATTACTTAATTGTTGTGAAAGGAATACTGGAAAGGCAAAGCTTAGCATATCTCAGTACTGCTGGCTTTATCAAATGCTTTGAAGGCTCTTGCCTTGCCTTTCTTGATTTCAAGTTGAATTACCAAAGCATTAGGGAAATCCTGTCTAGCACCCAGGTTTTTTTTGTTTTGTTTTGTTTTGTTTTTTTTTGATTTTTCAAGACAGGGTTTCTCTGTGTATCCCTGGCTGTCCTGGACTCACTCTGTAGACCAGGCTGGCCTTGAACTCACAGAGATCCACCTGCCTCTGCCTCCCGAGTGCTGGGATTAAAGGCGTGTGCCACCACGCCCGGCTTAGCACCAAGGTTTAAGGCAAAAGAACTAGCTCTCGAATAATCAGTGTATTGTGGTAGTTGACATTAGTTGTTGTCTTGAAGGGAGTATCTACTGTTGAAGCCAGAAGTACTGGGGGTGGATGAGTAAGAAGAGTCTATAGACTCAACTTTTATTTTCTTTATTGTCATGAGCATTGGCCTGGGCCCATACAAAGAACTTTTTTTGGTTTTTCGAGACAGGGATTCTCTGTGTAGCCCTGGCTGTCCTGGACTCAGTTTGTAGATCAGGCTGGCCTTGAACTCAGAGATCACTGTCTTCCAAGTGCTAGGATTAAAGGTGTGCACTGCCACCATAAAGAACAATTTTTATCTTTAACTTTTAGTTTTTAAAAATTATATTTAGTTATTTTATTTTATGCAAATGTTTTACCATATGAATGTATGTATGTACACTGCATACGTGCTTGGTGACTGTTGGGAGGTCAGAAGAGGAAATTGGATCCCTTGGAAATGTAGTTAAAAATGCTTGTGAATCACAGTGTGGGTACTTGGAATCAAATCCAGGTTCTCTGTAAGAGCAACAAATGCTTTTAACCACTGAGCCATCTCTCTAGCCCCAAGAGAACTAATTTCTATCTTGGGTATATAAAAAAAAAAAAAAAAAAAGACTGGCTAGAACCAAATACAGATAGCAAGGCATATCTATTAGAAAAAGATAGCTTTTTCTAAATATTTTGAATTATTATTGAGAATTTCATGCACATATACAATGAAATGTTACCATATTTATCCCCATTTCTTCTCTTCAACTCCTCACATATTTTCCTAAAAACACAACTTTCACAAATTTGTGGCTTTTTTTTTATATAACGCACTAACTCCAGCTAACGGTGCCCCATGTGTGCATGATAGTGGAGTCATTCACTGAACATGAGAACCCTACCAGTGACCACATCACCCCAAAAATGATTCTCCCTCCTGAGTGCTCCACACCTGTGCCGCAATAAATATGTGCCCCTTTCCCCTCTGGTAAATAAACAAATGCAAAAGAAAAAAGGAAGAGCCGGTAAATAGTTGGCTCTGAGACTCCTCCATGTAAGTGCATATGAGCACCTGTTGTCCCCACTGAAAAGCAGTTTAGGCAGCCTCTATAACCCTTGAGGGTGTGTCTGTAGTCTGTGACTTTTAAAGCCTTGTTGGAATTTGTTAGGCTTAGAGGCAAATAGAATGGAAGACTGGGCTTCCTCCTCAAGGCATTGATAAAATCACCTCAGAAGAGGTTAGTTAGGCCAAAAGCTATCTGAAGTTTTAGATGGGCTATTGGTAATACTGCTCTTGGGATAAACTCAATTTCCTGGCATAATATAAAAAAATAATAACTTTATGGTCTGATTAGAATGTTTCACCTTTTTAAAAGTGTAAAGTCTATAAAAGCAATGAAGATAGTATCAAATTCCCAGAGATTTGGGTGTAGGCTGAGTGATTTGGAAAGCAAATGAAGACATTATTATTTGAAGAGCTCCTGAGAAGCCAAATGGAGGAATATTTTCCAGCCTGTTTAGCATCTGTCTTGCATCTCCCTGTTCCATTTCCTAAAGTTTCTTTATGACTTCTTATTTGATAACCCTTTAATGGACTGCTGCTATTTAAGCTATCAAATGTATTGTCATTAATGAAGTTAGAATCTGAAATCCATAATTGAGAATGTTTTTAGCATTAAGGTAAATTCTTTTCCTTCAGAGGGCAGGCGGTGTGTACATGCATTACCAAGAAAGTCAGTGTACATAGTTGGCCATTTGCTCTGGTTATGTTCCAGCACACGTTAAGCCTACTCATGTAACCCTTGTCCTGATTTCTGCATGGCCGAGATGAGGCCTCTGTGATATCTGTAAGGGAAGAATACCACAGCTGGTTTACTGTTCTTCACTTCTCACATAGGAACTTCTGTCAGTGAGCCATATTACATCTATGAATTTTGAGTTAGGTAAACCATACTCAGGAGTAGGAAATACAGTAAAGGAGTTGAGATGGAGCACTGTTGTTAAAATATTTAAAAGTTACCAAGTAGCCAGGCTTCGTAACATAAAAGAAGAATTTCTAAACCAGTTGGAGATTTGGGTTTTCGTAGAGGGGTTATTTGGTGTAAAGTATAAACAGGCAGTGGAGAGCTCAAGTAAATTTAAGGGCCTTTTCTCTTGGTTTTTCAAGACAGGGTTTCTCTGTGTATCTGTGGCTGTCTTGGACTTGCTTTGTAGAGCAGGCTGGCCTTGAACTCACAGAGATCCACCTGCCTCTGCCTCCTAAATGCTGGGATTAAAGGCATGCGGCCACCACACCTGGCTGGGCTTTTTCTATTAAGAGAGCCATGGCAGGTTTTTTTTTTTTTTGAGCCAGTGTCTCTACCTAGTTCTGGGTGTCCTAGAACTCAGTAGACCAGTCTGGCCTCTGTCTCCCAAGTGCTAGGATTGTAGGCTAAAGCTACTATTCTCATGCATTCTGTCAACGCTTGTGCAACTGAGTCAATTTTGATAAACATCCTATAAGTAGATAGATAGCTTTGACTTAGGGCTTAGTTGAGAACTCCAGGGTTAAACTCTGATATTTGGGTTTTAAGTTTAAAAAGTTTGTCAGGTAAGCCGGGCGGTGGTGGCGCACGCCTTTAGTCCCAGCATTCGGGAGGCAGAGACAGGCGGATCTCTGTGAGTTCGAGGCCAGCCTGGTCTACAAAGCGAGTCCAGGACAGCCAGGGCTGTTACACAGAGAAACCCTGTCTCGAAAAACCAAAAAAAAAAAAAAAAAAAAGTTTGTCAGGTTGTGGTAACCCACAAAGCTTTAGCCCTGAGTAAAGAAGCTTTTAACTTATCAGAAGACTTATCTTGTTCTTATTCCCATGAAAGAGAACTTGACTGCTTCCTTTTAGGAATTCATTTAGATACTTATCCATAAGGCCATACCTAGGAACCCAAAGTCTATAGTTAGCTGTTAGTTTTCCAAAGGCCCTAAGCTCTCCTCCCTCCCCCCCCTTTCCTATTAAGTTTGACTTCCAAATGGAGTAGTTTGTTACATTTTTAAACAATGACTTAGTCAAGGGTAATGGAGGGGGTGAAGTTGTATTTGTTCTAGAACATCTCTGAAGACTTTGAGGTTGAATTATGGTGGGATGTATGCTTTGGATGATCAAAAGGAGGTGACTTGTGGACCTTAATGTTTTCCTTTCAACATCATCTTCTTCTTTTTCATGGCTTTGGCTTTCACTCTGGCTTTGGATAGAGCAGGGATTTTTTTTCCCCACTTTTGGTGCAATCTTCATGAAAAATGTTTTTCAGATAGCTTTATTTGCTACTTTGTTAGAATACATGGTCTTTTTTTTTTTTTTATAAGAAAATGTTCCTCCCTACCTGCAATAATATTTGTTGTATGTTTTGCCAGATAGTAATACAACTAACTACCCTAGGAACCTTTTAAAATTAAAAAAAATTCTCTGTGTTTGTATATTGTAGATGCCTACACAAATGTGGAGGTCAGAGGAGGTAGTTGGCTTACCTGTAAATTCTGGTGGTTGAATTTAGGCCATCAGGCTTGGCAGCAGTTGGCTTTATGTGCTAAGCCATCTCACTGCCCCTCCTAGCAAGCTTTTGATTAGATAATATATGGTATTTTTGTTGTTGTTGTTGTTTTGTTTTTTGTGTCTTGTTTTTCCAGACAGTTTCTCTGTGTAGCCCTGACTGTCCTGGACTCACTTTGTAAACCAGGTTGGCCTCAAACTCACAGAGATCCGCCTGCCTGTGCCTCCTGAGTGCTGGGATTAAAGGCGTGCGCCACCATGTGCCAGCCAGGTAAATTTTTTTTTAATATCCTTTATTTTGAGTATCTCCAAGGCTGAATGAAGCAGTCATCTTACACTTTAGTATAAGATTATAAAATTGTTCTGCTTACCCCATCTTTGTAGTTTTTTGCCTTCTTGTGGAATTTTACATTAGCTTGTAAGGATTGCTACTTAAACACAAAGTAAGCACTATATGTATTTTAGGAGAATCTTGTGTAACTTCTCCATTTTAGTATTCCACTTTGCAAATCCCAGTTGCCCTGGTCTCTGCTAACACTGACTTCTGGTCCCTGAACTCAGTACATAGTACCAGTCTTTCAGAGTCCTCCCGTTCTGTGCAGTGATTCTGAAAGTGTCTCTAACAAGAAATCTGAAGTGATTCTTGTGTTCAGTATGTTTGCCTTTTCCTACATATAGCAATTCTCTGATTCTGAGTCTGATTTCTGGGACCTATTTTGTCTGTTTTTATACTGTTTAAAATAGGAAAGCGTGTGTATGGCAGTTATTCCATCATAGCTGTGATGGCCTAATTTTTTAATTTACAAATTTTGGTTAGTATATTTTACAGCTGTATTTGGCAGTGTTATGTATAAAGTTGGCTATCTGTCATATTGTTGTATAAATATGTAATTAAGGCAAAACAGTGTATTATAGGATTATAAAAAAAGAACAAATAAGGGCTGGACAGATGGCTTAGTTAATAAATTACTTGGTGTACAATCATGTTCTCATTGTCCATACATAGTACATGCCTGGAATTGCAGTGTTTGGGGGGGCAGAGTCAAGGAGGATCACATACATGCGCATGAACCTACCACCCCTCCCCGAATTGGTTTTGAAATAACAGTTTGTCAGTAGGCCTCTGGTTAACAAAAACTGGGCATGTAAGTCAAGGAAGACTGGCTAAGAAATGTCCATCATGTTGACTTTATTTTATTTGTAATAAAGTCAAATAAGGTCGATTGCCTGTTAATTATGGTAATATCCATAATGTATTAAGTTAAGAAACTAAAAGTATGTTCAGTACAGTCAGCTTTCCATATCTATGGACATTTGCAGGTACAACCAACTGTGGCTTGAATCATGCAGTGGGAAAGAATTGCATCTATACATGTACAGACTTTTTCTTGTTTTCATCTCCTAGTCAGTAGTACAGTGTCAGAGTTACTTACATATTTCTTACATCATTAGTTTAGGTAATCTAGAAATGGTTTAATGTATATTGGAGGATTGGCATCAGTTACAAATAAATTCTGCATCATTTTACTCAAGAGCTTGAACATCCATGGCTTTTTGTATTCTGAGGTGAGGGCACTGGAACCAAAGACTGTATATTGTATAACTCTTTTTTTCTTATTTTTTTTTTTATGCTGGATGTGGTGGTGCTCACACCTTTAATCCTAGCACTTGGTAGGCAGAGGCAGGCGGATCTCTGAGTTCAAGGCTAGCTTGGTCCAAAGTGAGTCCAGGACAGCCAGGGGTACATAGAGAAACCCTGTCTAGAACCCCCCCCCCCCAAAAAAAATTCAGGTAAAGGAATGTTGGTATATTGAGGAACAGGTCAAAGGGAAACTTTTCCTAATTGTTTGTTTTGTTTTTTTGGCCTTAATTATCCTTTGATGTGTATTTATAACATTTAAAATAGCAAAATTTTTTATTATGCTAAAATACATAGGTGCTAGACGTTTAGGTTATTGATTCTTGGAGTAGATTTAGAAAATCTTTTTATTTAACTCTTTCATTTTGTAATTCACCAAAGTAAGAGTTAGTTGTTAAGCAAACAGAAGTGATTTTAAGTTAGGACTGGGATAAGTTCTAGTTCTGTCACTTAGTAGCCATATTACTTCAGATGTGATAATAACTTACCTTACAGTAGCTTTTTTATAATGGGACAAGACACCCTTACATGGAGTACTATGGGAATTAAATAAAACATAACAAATGTTTGTCAGCCTTGTCTTTTGACAGATTTTAGCCTTTTCACATATAGTTTTTCATGTGTCAGTTTCAAGCATTCCTTAGACATGAACTGTGTTGTGAAATAGAAGTGTTATTTACTTGTTTATTTGTGTGTTGTTTCACAGAGTGTTTTCCTTAGACATGAACTGTGTTGTGAAATAGAAGTGTTATTTACTTGTTTATTTGTGTGTTGTTTCACAGAGTGTTTTCAGGAAAGTGAGCATCTCAAGGGGAGTCTAAAGTGTTGCTTCTTGCACCTCTTTGGAGCCGTTGTAGCCGGTGGGCAGGTGAGGACAGTGCTGAAAGTTAACGTGCAAGTGCAGTGAACAGCACAATGTCTGTCTCTCCATAGATCGCCTAATGCACTCGGTCTTTTTACAACCCGATGTTTCAGATAACTTTCAAGTTTATATGTTATTTAAAGCTAAACTTCTTAAAATCTTTCACAAAAACTTAAGTAACATTGACACTGACAATATTACTGGATGAATAGATTGGACGACTTTTGGTATTATACGTTATTTCTATTTGTTTTTAATTACTAGTTATTATTTTAAAGTATAGAAGAAATCAGTCTTAATATAAACATGAAGAAATAAAATTCTAACAAGTTTGATTTCCAAGGTCATGAATTCAGTCACTCTGCTGTCTACTTACAGCTACTAAATTTATTTATACAACTATTGATGTTTCAACAAACCCAACTAATTTCATCATTTGCAAAATAGAATTTCTAGTTATTCTGTGTTTGGTGTCTTAAAAAAAATGTCTCTGGCAAGCTAAGTACAATTACTAGTTGCCAATAGGCTAATAATTCAGAGAGAACATTTTACATGTTTTCTTAAACCATGCCATTTAAGAGATTCTTTACACTTTTTGAACATTTTGTGTTGTATACCTCATTTGGAATTTGGTAAAGCCCCTTATTAAAAATTTTTAAAAATGTATAAAGTAAAATGTATATCATAAAAGATAAACTACTCTGAAATTCAGTTGCTGAAATGGTAATAAAACAACTTTGTAACATAGTAATATGTGCTTTTGTGTGTGTGTGTGTTTTCGGTGGTCCTGGGATTGAATTTGTGGCCAAGGCATGATGTAGGCAAACACTCATGCTATTGTATTGAGCTCTACTCTAGCCCCACTATGGCTGTGTATTTTTTTTTTAATTTTTTTGCTTTTTGAGACAGGGTTTCTCTGTGTAGCCCTGGCTGTCCTGAACTCACTTTGTAGACCAGTCTTGGCTTTGAACTCACAGAAATCTGCCCAGCAATTACAGACAGCTGTGAACTGCCATGTGGGTACTGGGATTTGAACCCAGGTCCTTTGGAAGAACAGTCAGTGCTCTTAACCGCTGAGCAGTCTCTCCAGCCTTACCCACTATGGCTTTTTATAATGAATGAAACAACAGGGTACAACAGTGATTCAGGCATGGTGCTACAAAGCTTTAGCCGAAACTGTGCAGGAACTTAAGACAGGAGGGAGTTTGAAAGAACAGCTTATATGACCTAGGAAGACTATGTTTGGTAGGTTATACAGGATCTTGTTATGTTGTAACAGGTATAATACAGGAAAGTATATAAAATTTTTATTGGTGACAAAAATCAGAAGTATTGCTCACATTGCTGTGTTTTGTTGCTTACATTTAAATTTGAATGAAATACTAAATTTTAGAGACATCTGGAAATAAAGACATTTTATTCAAGTTTATAGTTTTTTTGAGTTCCCTCCTTTTCCCTTTCCTGAATTTTTTCTTTCTTTTGTTTTTCTTTTTTGAAACAGGGTTTCTCTATGTAACCCTAGTTGTCCTGTAACTTACTTTGTAGATCAGGCTGGCCTGGAACTCACAGAGATCCATCTGCCTGTGCTTTTGAGTCCTGGGATTAAAGGGATGCACCACCATCTTGCCTGGCTTCCCTATCTTTTTTCCTCCTAGGTTGAAAATCCTCTCTTTGAAATCCTCTTTTGAAATAGTAGCCTTTTATTTTACATGGAACATTCTTTTACATATTGTAGCAAATTACATGTTTAAATTATTTTATTTAAAAACCTAGAATTCTATATTTTTAAAAAGCTTTAATTTACTTTAAATATAAAATTTCATTGATATTGTGCATTACTTTATCACTTTGGATATTTAGAAGTAATCTGCTCTGTGTTCAGTAAGGCATCCTGGAGTCAGTATTTATATACTTCTGCATATGAGAGCTCTCACAAAGACGCTGCTTATTTCAATAAGAACTTTTAGTTGCATAGTAATAGGAAGTTGTTCTTTCTCTGATAATTCATCTTTTATTTTAAGAAGATCGATGTTGTCCAGCAGGTGATGAGACTTCCTTATAATCCCCTAGGAAGCCCAAATAGGGACACTGGGCACTGGGTTACAGATTAGTGTTTTGTTTGGAGATTTGAGAGATTACTGTTTTATTCCCAAGTAGATGCATACACAGATTATTTGATATATTTATATGTAGTCCCTCTTGTTTTTTTCTTTTTCTCAGATAGGATTTTTGAGAGAGGATGTAGCTATGTAACCCCTGCTGGCCTTGAGTATAGGATTCTTCTGCCTGTGTTGAGATTACAGGCATGTTCTTCTGTGCCAGTGTGACTGATACCTTTTAATTAATGTATCTAATTTAGGCATATTCAAGTATGTTTTCTATATGTGAATCCAGCTTGAGGTTGGGTTTCCCACTGCTGAAATTCTCTCCTCATCTTTTCTGTTTTTGTTTTTATCTATATTGTCATATTTTTCGTTTAATGGTCTTCACATCAGTGCATATTTACACCTGTCACTTTTAGATTATTCCTGCTAACATCTCTTTTCTTTGGCTTATTTATCCTATTTCTTTTTAGAATCCAGTGCCTCTATTTAGGCTTCTCACTTGGTTTTATACACTTCTCTTGATCCTGGTAGAAGATAGCAGTCTTCTTAAGATGAAAGAAACAGTTGTCTAGATCTCATTTTCTGTTTTTGTTGGTTTGTTTGGTTTTGTTTTCTGAGACAGGATTTCTTTGTGTAGCCCTGGTTGACCTAGAACTAGTATTGTAGACTAGGCTGGACTTGAACTCACAGAAGTCTGCCTGGCTGTCAAATGCTGGGGATAAAGGCAGGCTACCTCCTGGCCGTACTTTCTGTTTTCAGCTTGTTTCATCACTTTACTGCATTAGCTGATTTTCTTCCTTTGGACTATTACCTCACAATTTCCATCATTTTCCACTGTTGTGTATACAAATTGACAGGCATACATGAAAAAGTAGGACTGGTACTGTCCTTGACTGATGGAGAGCCCACTTGAATCTCATTCACCTTTGAACACCTAGAAACATGCTCTTGTTGTGCTCATGATAATTCTATAATGAACAATTAGATGAACAATAAAATAGATACCAGAGACTCAATTTATTACTTTATGTATTAAAACTATTCAGAATCTTTGTGATTGGTAAGTCAGCTAGATATACTGAAGTCAGAAGGTTGCTTGCTGTGTGTTGGGTCAGGACATAAGGCAATTTTAGTTGAGTTGAATAGTTGATGATTTAAGAATGATCTTAACATAAGGGGAAAAAAGTCTAATGACAGGTCTTTCCCAAAGCATTGTGCTAGAATTTTCCATTGACTTGTTTGCCTTTTAGATCTGTGACTACACCTAAGAGAACCTGTCATGTTTGTTCAGAACAGGGCACCACCGCTGACCTAGGTTTAAACCTGTGTCATCTCATAGAGGCTGAGCTCAGATAAATTATTTGTCTTTTGGTTTACTTATTTCTCTCTCTTTCTCTCTCTCTCTCCCTCCCCCCCCCCCCAAGACAGGGTTTCTCTGTGTAACAGCCCTGGCTGTCCTGCACTCACTTTGTAGACCAGGCTGGCCTTGAACTCACAGAGATCTGCTAGCCTCTGCCTCCCAAGCACTGGGATTAAAGGTGTGCGCCACCATGCCTGGCTGGTTTCTTGTTTGTAATATGGAAAGTGACATTTACAGAATAGTTGTAAGGACTAAAGGACACATAATCTAGGTAAAACAATGAACAGAGTGGCCTGTTCTTGTAATAACTAAGGAAGTTAGAATTGTATCTGATTTGTGATTTGCTGTGTAATAATAAAATTATCCAAACTAATTATAATTTAGTTTGCTTTTGTCTGTGAATCAAAAACTGCAGTTGTGGAGTTGGAGGGGTAGCTTAGTAAGACAGCATACACTCAGCATGTGGCAGCCCTGCATTCAACCTCTAGCACTTGGGGGAAAAGAAAGAAAATAAGGTAGTAAGCCGTTCAGAGTTAACATGGTGGGTAGGCTCTTCAGGGACTCTTGGTTCCTTCTGAATATCAGTTTGTTAGTAGCTGCTAGAGTTTTGACCATGATGTTGGTTTCGAGGGCACAAAAAATGGGATAATAAAGGAGATACTGACATGAGCAAACTATCTTTTAAGGAGATGCTAAGAAACTGGCAATCACTCTCATTTCTTTTATCCCCTCCCTTGTTAGACAAGTCTCACTATCTATATAGCCTTGGCTGGCTTGGAATTCGCTTTGTAGATCAGGCTAACCTCGAATCCATGGAGATCTATGTGGTTCTGCCTCTCAGGTGCTGGGATTAGAGACATAGGCCACTGCATCTGCTCACTCCTGCTTTGTCTCACTTACCAAACTCAGCCTTTGTGACTGTAAAAGGGCACACATATCCAGATAATAAAACTCCCTTCCTGGGCCTCTTCTCAGCAGGGGAAGTAGGCAGTATGACCTTTATTCTTGGTAGCCATGTATTCAGAAAAACATTAGGGGTTCTAGTAGTAACGATTTTAGGGAAGGTTGAATATTGGGCATACCATCAGTACTTTTCTTCCATAGTATTAATTTTTTTTTTTTGGTTTTTCGAGACAGGGTTTCTCTGTGTAACAGCTCTGGCTGTCCTGGACTCGCTTTGTAGACCAGGCTGGCCTCAAACTCACAGAAATCCGCCTGCCTCTGCCTCCCGAGTGCTGGGATTAAAGGTGTGCACCACCAACGCCCAGCAGTATTAATTATTTTTAGTTTTATTATTGTGATTATGAGACTGATGGCCATGGACAATTGCACGGTTATGATTATTACCTTTTGTTTTTCTCCTGCATTACTGGACAGCAGACCTAGGGCCCCACATGTGCTAGAGACTGCTCTATCACTGAACTGTGTGCACCCACTCCCAACCTTTTTTTCACAGTTAAAGTTTGAAACAGGGTCTCACTAAATTGGTTATACTAGCCTTGAACTCACTTTGTAGCCCAAGCAAGATTTGGCCTTTTTTGTCCTCTTGCATTAACCTCCCCAAATAGCAGGGATTATAGGCCTGTACATTAAGCTTCATTATATTTCAACAGCAACCATTTGCTTATTAATATAAGGAGTGTCAGAAATGTTTGTAGAATTAGTCATTTTACATAACTGAGTCATTTGAGATGGATTTACTATAACAACATAAAACTTAAGAGATGTTTAATGAAGTTGATACTGATTTTTTTTTTTAAGACAGGGTTTCTCTGTGTAGCCCTGGCTGTCCTAGACTCACTTTGTAGATCAGACTACCCTTGAATTTACAGAGATCCACCTGCCTCTGCCTTCTGAGTGCTGGAATTAAAGGCATGTGCCACCATGTTTGCTGAAATTGGTGTTTTAAAATTCTTGGTTAAGAAATTTAAGTGCAGGAAGTGGGTAGAGAAACTCTGAGAAGAGTTCATGGACTATGTAAGACATTTTGAGTGTCCTGTTTTGCTCTCTGTTTTCTACCTACAGTTTAATTCTTGGGTTTTATATTTTCTAATGTAAGGGTGGCTCCAAGCATTGTGTCTGCTCTCCAGTTTGGCAGGGGAAAAAAGAAAGGAAAAAGAAAGAACCCCAGAAATGTTTGTTTAAAAATGTTGTTTAAAAAATAGCCTTTTCATAATATTTGTCCTGTGTTTTTGAACAGAACTATCTTGCATGGTTACTTTAGGTGCAAAGGAACAGAAAGTGAGTTTCAGGTTAGTAGTGAGCAAAGTAGGTCTGAGATACAAGATAGGTGACATTCGCAGTGTCTACTGAGAGTATCTATTAATAACTTTATGTTCAAGTTTAAAGTTACCTATAGGCATACTCATTCTCTTATTGCAAATGTATAAAACCTCCTTTAGATTTAATTTTATCTTTTATTGTTTTTAATGTTTCAGAGGAATGCTTTGCAAGCAATTTCTCCAGCTACCATGGAAGTTCTTATGCGAGTTTTGTCTGATTGTGATTCATGGGAAGAAGGAGAGCCTGAGGAAGTGGGTAGAAAGAGAGAATTAACTCTGAAATGCCTTACACAAGTGGTACACATCCTTCTTACTAGCAGCTCTGACCAGCGTCAAGTGGAAACCAGTACCATACTAGAGAATTATTTTAAATTGCTCAATTCAGATCACTCAGCTTTACCTAAGCAGAGGCGGTCCAGGTGGTGGGAAAGCCAGTTCATAACTCTTCAGATTAAGATGCTCGGTAAGTATTCAGTGAAGTTTTCCTTCAGTTAATTTTGCCTTCTTCTCAGTTTCTGTTGAAATACAGATCTATTGTATTAAAAATGTTGAACGTTTAGTTCAGGTAATGGGTATTTAGATTTTTGACTTCCAAATAATTAGTATGGAATTGATTTGTTTACATTTTTACTTTATCAAGGAGAAACTTGTCTATATTATTTTTTGAAAGTCTAACCCATTAACGTGTCTGTGCTAAAAAGAAAGTCAGTTATGACTAAAATTTCCAGAAAGAATTAAGTTTTCAGAAGGTACCACCATAAGTCTTTTACTTAACATAACAATTAGGTAGCTGCCTCTAATGTCTCTGTTCTTTAGACATATCATCTGGTTGTCACAGAGCACCCTTGTGTCTTTGGTTTTCCACTTCTTTTCGTATCTCTGTTCAAGTATATCTGGTCTCTATGCTTTGCAAACTCCCAACCAATTCATATGATTTCTTTTCTTTAAAATGATTCTTTTTTTTTTTTTTTTGGTTACAGGGTGTTAGTGCAGTACATACTTTCCATCAATCGTTTTAATCAACAGTGGTGACTCACACTCGTTATTCCCTTCTAAAGGGTGTGTGTGTGGGAGTCAGATACTTAGTAGTTTCCCCACACAGTCTCTCACCTCCTATTAGGCAGAACTGGCATGGAAAGGCAAAGACTCTGACACCACTGTAGGGGTTAGATAAATTAGATTTAGAAAATATATAGGAGTTTCTGATACTGTCTCTTAATTCGGGGCCTGAAGAGCATTATCAGCATGAAGTCAGCAAAAACAGGAAAGACTCAATAGACTAAAAAACAAGGTTGAAGTCAGGAAAACAGGAAAGACTCAATAGAATTGAAGAAACAGTATCTGGCCTGACATTGTTTTCAGCTGCTAAGTGGGCGGAGCCCAAATTAAGCTGAAACAGAGTTCCTCCTATTTGAGGACAGTGCGTGGAGCCCAGAAGAGAAGAGGGCCCTGATGCTAGAGAGCTCCAAGAGTCCTGCTGAAAAAAGGGCTGGCCATTGATGGCCAGCTTTCTCCCTGAAGCAGAAAGAAGCCGGTGAACAAAGAAAGCCTGAGCAAGACACCAAAAGGCCAAGGACTGGACCCTGTGGCTCAGCTTTTGCCTAGAGGGGTTTGATCTGTCCAAACAGTGGCCTAAAGGAAACAGTGCCTGGCTTTAAGGACTGAGGCAGAGCAGCTGAGTTCCTGATTCAAAAGAAGTAAGTTGGCCTGCAGACGGCTGGAGTCTCCCACAGAGAAGAAAGCATGAAGCCTTATTTAAGGTGAGACTGCAATAACCAACTTACCCTGACGAACCTGCATCTGAGAGATCCAGAAAAAGAACTGCTAAGTGCATTAAAGAATCTACAACAAAGACTGTGTTCCTGACGACTGAGGACCTGCCCCAGAGACTGTATCATTCTAAAAGGTTATGAAAGTAGTTGTTATAATTATCAATAGGTTTAGTGGATAGTTTAAAGGGGTTGTAGGAATTTATAGGATTAATAGTTAAGAAATTGTTGATGTTTGTTATAAGTGAATTTAGTAATAAATAAATAAGTGTTAAATAATAATTTAAAAGTTCGGTTACACACCACAGCCCACCTCTGTGAGTCACCAGGCTGTGATCCTGAAGAAAGAATAATGCATGCCAAAAAATAGTGCTGTTACCATGCATTCCAGTCTCTAGAGTCCAGCTTAAGCTTCTCAGTTGTCATTGCTTAGTTTTTATCATTCATCTGAATCCCTCTTGTAGTTTTCTATATAGGCTTAAATATTTGGAAATGACAAAAAAAATATACGCAACCTAACACAAAAAGAATGGCATTTCCATTTGTCTTAGTAATTTATGTTGTGTAAATAGAGCAACAAATAAGGTGTAGAACCACAGCATGCCGTTTGCCATCAGATTTCTCAAGGGTCTCATGCACATTGGGTTTTAAAGTTTCATTGGTGGAGACTATGACGGCAGTTGAGTATGTTGTAAATTGTGATCAACGGTTTACATGATTCTTATATTCCCTGTGTTGGATTGTTAACGAACTGTACTGTTTACAGAAGTATATATTGTCATTATGCTAAACTAGGACACTTAGTAAGAAAAAAGAGAATAAACATTTTTATATCTTACCACCCAGAAACAGTAATGGTTTTGTATATAAACTCATATATATGTATTAATTTAGAAATATTGTACATAACGATATTGTTGAAAATGATCCATTACAACATTTGTTTAATAGAAAAATAAAAATCAATTTGTATAGTTTTTAGTTCATATGCTATAATGTCATTTTCTGTAGTATTTCTAAGTTGTAAGTTTAAAAATATTATGTTTTTATCAATTTAAAATTGATTATCTGTTAGATGGAATTCTTTTTATTGGGAACTATTATATTTGCAGATGTCTTTTGATTTCTTGATTGGATTATCAATGCAGTAGGAAATGAGGGATAGATATTAATGCTTTCAGAGGTCATATGAGTGGTTTTGTTTTTATTTTTGTAGACACCATCACAGCCATGTTAGATTGCCCAGACAGGCCCGTTCTTCAGGCCATTTTTCTTAACAGTAATTGCTTTGAACATCTCATACGACTTCTACAGAACTGCAAGGTACTCCGTTACTCTTGTTATTTATGAACTTTTTTTTTGTTTGCCTATTTATTTGTAAGTGGAGACATATGCCATAGCATGAATGTGGAAGGTGAGAGGACAATTTGTGGGAATTCCAGTCTTCTAGCATGTGGGGCTTAGGGATTAGGTTCAGGTTGTCAGGCTTGGCAAGCGCCTTATCCTCCTGAGGTGTCTTGCTGGTATTGCTTATGACATATATATATTAAGTTGGGCATAGTGGTGAACACCTTTAATCCCAGTACTCGGGAGGCAGAGGCAGGTGGATCTCTGTGAGTTCGAGGCCAGCTTGATCTACAGAGTGAGTTCCAGGACAGCCAGAGCTACATAGTGAGATCTTGTCTTGGAAAAAAACCAAAAAATAAATGTTAATATAAAATATAATATAGACAAATGTTGATATTTATAATTGACTAATAAAGTTATTAGGACTCTAATAATAGGAGTTATTCCTTAGCCGACGTATAAATGAACACACACAGAAACTTGATGGATTTTAACAAGACTTAGTCTAGATTGTGTAATCTTAGCCCATCTGCGGTAGCTTTTAGTTCTGGTCCCCAAATGAAACCCCAATATATGCATACATCCCCTTGGGCTGTTATTTGCACTGTATTCCTACGTTCCAGGCCACGTGCAATGATGTTCTTCCATCTAACCCATCATGTGTTTCCTTCTTCCTCCTCCTGCTCCTCTTCTCTACTCCCTGCTTCCTAATTTCTCCCCAAATGCCAAGGACTCTCTTCCCTGCCTACCTCTTTTCTATCCAATCCAGGCTGCTGGCCTTTATTCAACCAATCATCTTTAAAATAGGTAGAGCAAAGTTTACATAACAAAGACAACTATACATGACAATGTCCTTGTCTGGGGTGTCACTAGAGTTTATGAGGAGCCAGTAAATAGCAATAGAGTGCAAGCAGCTTCGTTGTTATTTCAGATTTGAACTTGTCATTACCAAAAAATTTTATTGTTAATTTGTGTTTGCATTTCATTACATAATTAAGTTTTCTCTTTTTAAACTCATTTAATTATCATTATAAAACTTCTAGAACATAGAACATGTTAGTATATATATGTATATATTGTCATGCCATGTCACAGGTAAGAAAAGTGAGACACAAAGGTTTATACTTTGTCCAGGATTTTGGAGCCAGTGAGAGATGGAAGTAGGAGTCTGGCCAAGGCTGTCCTTCCTCTGTCAGGCTGTGCAGTTGTCACTGGACACTCTGCTTCTCACGCTCTCACTTAGCTCGGCCCAGGCTAGGCATAGGCAGCATTTAGTGGGCTAGGAGCTAGGCAAATATCTAAATCCTCCAGTCTCAGGGGAGCCCCATAAAGAAAGAGTTCCTTGGGCTGGAGAGATGGCTCAGCTGTTAAAGGCTAGGCTCACAACCAAAAATAGAAGAAAGAGCTACTCGCTGTCTACATGGAAATAGGTTTTGCCTTATAAACTAGAAATATTTATAATTATCTACAGGTATTAAAATTCATGTGAATTTTTTTTTGTATGATGACATTTCAGTTTAGGAAATAATTTATTTTACATTAGACATTGACACACATACTTGAGACCATTGAAGAATGTAAGTCCCTTCTGGTTTTTTTTTTTTTTTCTGAGACAGGGTTTCTCTGTATAACAGCTCTGGCTGTCCTGGACTCGCTTTGTAGACCAGGCTGGCCTTGAACTCACAGAGATCCGCCTGCCTCTGCCTCTCAAGTGCTGGGATTAAAGGTGTGCATCACCACCACCCGGCTTCCCTTCTGGTTTCTTAACTAGCTGTTTGTTTAGAACACACAGACACAGTGGAGGGCCTTATGTGTGTGACAGGCACTTTTATTCAGTAAGTCATCTTCCCAGCATAATTTTTTTTGCCTCAGATAATTCTTTGAAGTTTTGTAAATGGAATGCTATTTCTTGTAGAATTCTCAGTCATGGGGTATAAATTACACTATGTTTTTAAAGTTAGAAAACTTTGTATTAAACAAGTTACAATTAATTAGAAAATATAGAAAAGTAGAAAAATAACAGGAACGCCTAAGCTTGCAGCACATAACTCTGCCAGTTAGCCTTTTCACTGCAGTCAGTATTCACTAGTTTATTCTTGCTACAGCAATGGCAGAGCGATGTTTCTGTGTTTTATATTGTGTGCCCACGTATTTAAGATGTTGTCAAAAAGTTTTTAGAGAGGTTGGAAATGAAACTGCTCCGTAGGTCCTTATGTCTTTCTATTAACTCTTGGACTTCCTAGTTGAAACACTTGGTTGATTGTGATATTATTCCTCAGTAAGGATTCTTGTTTTTCTCATTGTGTTTTTTTTTTTTTTTTTTGGTTTTTTGAGACAAGAGTTTCTCTGTGTAGCCCTAGCTGTCCTGGACTCACTTTGGAGCTGTATAATTTTGTTGTTGCTTTTAATAAACACGTCATTTAGTCTGTTTTATATAATAATGCAGAATCAAGATGATTTTACTGTTTAAACACCCACACTCACTGGAAACACTTCAACTAAAATTACCAAGTAGCAAAAATAACTTATGAATCAGATGGAAGGCTTTAAACTGACTGTTGGTAGTTTTTTTTAATGAAAACTTACTATTGCGTGCTTGTTCATGTCTGTGTGCATGTGTGCATGTGTGTGGCATGTGTGTCTGCGTGATGTAAATGTGTGTATATGCCAAAATATGCATCTAAAGATCAGAGACCAGCTGGGGAAGGAACTTAGGTTATTGGACTTGGGCAGCCAGTACTTTTACACAGAGCCATCTTGTTGGCCTACACTGTTGGCAGCTTCTTTGGTGTCTTTGTGTATGATATTTGCCAATCTAAATGTGTTCATTTCCCAAGAATTTAAGTGTAAAGGCTTCTGTGCTTGGTAACTAAGTTTCATGATAATTTAAAACTTAAATATATATATATATATATATATATATATATATATGAAAAATATATATTGTGCAACATCATATATTAGACTTATGATTAGATGTGATAAATGTTGAACATTTTATTAATTCTTTGAGTTTTGTACAATACTTTTTGATTGTCTAAAATTTTAGTTACAAGAAAAACAATACAACTTGTCATTAGTAATAGCAAGAAGGATTTAAAATCATCATACTGGTTTTTTGTTTTTTGTTTTTTTTTTTTTGAGACAGGGTTTCTCTGTGTAGCCCTGGCTGTCCTGGGGTTTGTAGACCAGGTTAACCTTGAACTCACAGAGATCCGCCTGCCTCTGCCTCCCGAGTGCTGGGATTAAAGGCGTGTGCCACCACGCCCGGCCATCAGACTGGTTTTAAGAAGATGGAAATCTTGCGTTTCCTGACTGTGTCCTAAATGGTACTCTGTCTGTAGACTGGTGTGTTAGCTGCTGTGTTGGGGTCCAGGGGATCTGTCTGGGGGCCTTTGCCTCTTAGAGTTGTGCTTTATGCATGAGTTGTATCCCCAGCCATGGAGGCTACTTAATAAACCTTCATCTTCATCTGAGCATCCCCATTCCTTTTGAAGGGGATTTTGAAGGCCCTATTATGTGCTAGACATTATATGCAAATAAGGTAGTATAGATTATATATATCATTTAATCAGCACACTTATTTGATGATATATTTTCATTTTAGGTAAATTGGAAAAGTAGCAAAGAACTGGGCCTATAGTTTAGTGATAGAGCATCTTCCTAAATGTGTGGACAACTCCTGGGCTTCATCACACACACACTTAATAGTGCCAGTAATTATTGAGGGAGTTTGCCAGGTGAGGTAGCTTGGGTTTAACTCAAGCACTGTTCAGGTTGAACAGAACCAAGATGCAAATCATGGCATCTGATTCCACAGACTGTTCTAGCTTTACATGAATGCTTACATTCTACATTCTCCCACAGTGCTGTCTAGTTTATTTTACATTGTATCATTTAAGCATGGACCGTTTCCATTTCAGAAATAACAGAATTTCCTTATTAGAATGCATTTGTTAGTTTCTTTATAAATCTTTCTCTGCATTTTACTTTCATATGAAGCTTCTCTTCATTGAGTTGGCAGGAGTCAAAACCTTTTGAGACGCTGAGTTAATACACTGAAACTAAAGCACCCCGTGTCTTTATTTGATGTAAAAGAGAATAACCATAGGCCAGGGATACGGCTCATTGGATAAAGGCATTGACACTCAGGGACAGAGCTTGTCCATGGAACAGGAGAGCACTTGCTCCACAAAGTTGTCCTTTGTCAAGCCGGGCGGTGGTGGCGCACGCCTTTAATCCCAGCACTTGGGAGGCAGAGGCAGGCGGATCTTTGTGAGTTCGAGGCCAGCCTGGTCTACAAAGCAAGTCCAGGACAGCCAGAGATATTCAGAGAAACCCTGTCTCGAAAAAACCAAAAAAAAAAAAAAAAAAAAAAAAAAAAAGTTGTCCTTTGTCCTCTGTATGTGCACACACTGTGGCATACGCCTTCTGCCCCTTTATGCACACGTATAAATGCATCCACAAGAAAAAGTCTTTAAAAAAAACATAAAACATAGCACCCATGTGTGTCAGGTATTTCCCCAGTTTTCCTTTATGGACTACAACGTAAAATGTGAATCAGGTTCAGCGGAAGAACATTTTTAACAAGATGTTGAGATCAGATCAACTTGGGCAGGCATGCTGTACACTGACTTCCCTTGTCAAGCTACACACTAGTCTCTTTTGAGACTCTGAGAAACATTTCTGGAAAGAGCCCTTTTAATGTTAGTTTAATAGGATTTTGCAGTCCCACTCAGCTAAACACATTTATTTACTATGGAATCTTTATCTCAATAGAAACTGTTTTCTGAGTGGCATTCTCTGCTTATTCTTCAAGAAATTGGGAATATTAATTGTTAGTTATTGCTGTTTCTTTTTAGTAACTTTTGAGTTATAAAGGAGAACTATATGTACACTAGTTATATAGTATGTAGACAACTATTAAATTATTATTCAGAAAGCTAATAATGACCTATTTCTGGAAGTTAAGTACTTCACATGTGGATTTTGGGGTTAGTTTTCAAGAGACATGGAAATCCAGCTGGACCTCATTCTGCTTTTAGGTAACAATTTAATGTTCTTTCTCCATTATTCTTGTCTCTGTTTTAACAGCTATTTTTAAATGCTCACAGTAAGGTGGCAGACAAGAACGAGAAAGACCTTGCCAACCAATTACTGACAGACATGAGTGAGGACCAGGTATCTACAAAGCCTGCATCTTGTTTCAGCTGAAGTCCAAAAATCAGTCAATGGGATAACTATTCCTGTGCTTTTCTTCTTACTTTAAAAAGACAAACCTCTAATTCTTATTATTTTTGAGGATTATTTAAATTAAAACATAAATCATCATTACAATTCTGTCTGTATTAATGCATGCTTTTTTCCAGTGTGAGAAGATAAAAAGTGCAGGAATGGAACCCAGTATCAGTGTTGAGCACCTGGTGATGACTCTGTGTTTGAGGGGCTTCTTTTCCTAAGCACTGTGGTGTATTGGGACATGAGATCTTTGTTTGTGAATACGCATAGTTATGGTTAATATCTTGATTCTTTGCTTCTTATTGGCACAGTGATTATAATTCAATGGACAACCTGAATCTTAGAGGAAGGGAAGACGACCATGAATCCTTTGAATGTTAATTTAGCATGCAATTTGATTTTGTTTTCTGTTCTAAAAACTCAACCCTGTATTGGAGTACCGAAACAGATAACATGGTTTTTTTTTTTTTTTTTTCAAGAGATATTTTTTAGTTTTTTTGGGAAAAAAAAAAAACCTGTAAAATTGCTGTTTTTCTCAACATGTTTGTTTTGGAGTACCAAAACAGATATATGGTTTTTTTTTTTCTCAAGAGATATTTGTCAGTTATTTTGGGAAAAAACAAAAACCTGTAAAATTGCTATTTTTCTCAATATGTTTGTTGGAGAATTTATGTATCTTTTAAACTTATTTTAATGTTTAGGTTTACTAAGTTATAGAAAAAGAGACTATATTATTATCTGTTAATTTCTCCTTTGGTTATAAAGAGAGATTCAGAGAGCTCTTTATTGCTTTGATTTCTCCTATTTAGACTCTCAAAGGCTACTTATATATAGTTATAATTTTTTACAAGAGGTTATGTAAATTCAAATAGTAGCCATGATGAGGTCTTTTTAGTTTATTCTTGAATGAAGTCCAGCACAGATCTTATTTGTATGCAGAATTTTAATTTATATTGTAAAGTATTTACTACATATGTTTTTTATGTAATAATATTAGACAAAATAAATGAAAGTCAGGACTGTAGATTAAGTGATATACTTAAAAGTTATAGAACTTAGTAAACATAAGGATCTAAATAGTTTCTTCTATGCTCAGGTCTTTTCTGTTGGGAGCTAGAAAAGAGAATGCTATTTGTGAAGTGGCTAGCTTCAAGTCATAATAATATTGTTTCCAAAGCAGATTTTCAGTGGTATTTTTCAGCTTTCTACTTTTTTAAAAAAAATTTTATTCATTTTTAAGTATGTCTTGTGGTGTAAGAGTGCAGTGCCATCAGAAGCCCAGCGGCCATCAAACCCATTTCTTTTTTTTTTTTTTTTTTTTTTTTTTTGGTTTTTCAAGACAGGGTTTCTCTGAATATCTCTGGCTGTCCTGGACTCGCTTTGTAGACCAGGCTGGCCTCGAACTCACAAAGATCCGCCTGCCTCTGCCTCCCAAGTGCTGGGATTAAAGGCGTGCGCCACCACTGCCCGGCCATCAAACCCATTTCTACAGCCCAGTTCTAGTCTGAGCTTGGTGCTGCGAAGGTCGGTTAAGTCTTATATAGCAACCATGTTGAATTTTCTTTCAAGGTATTATTGGTGGTAGTTATTGGTTTATTTTCTAGGAGAAATATCCTGATATTTAATCCATCTCATAGTTTTGGTTAACTTTTTAAATAAAAATCAGAGTGAGTTTTTAATTTTGTAAAACTTTAGGCATTAAAGATTGCCTTCTTTAAAACTTGTCAGCACTTATAGATACATAATTCATTTATATTATTTGCCTCAGTTTTTTCTAGAAATGGATATATTTGTTTAAAATAGATATGCTTTGTTTAAAAGATAATGATATATACATACCATTTCCATGTTAGTACTGAATTTGAATATGAGGCAAACAAGGTTATTTAAGCTACATCTCATACATGCTAACAGGATTTAGACTAATAAGTTCAAGGATATTTTTGAAATGAAATTAAACCATAATATAATTTCTAGTTTCAGACCTCCCCTCCTCTTGAGATTGTCCATTATTTTTTAAAGCATGTGTAGAGTTTGTTTTTCCCCTCCCCTCAGAACCTTTAATATATGAATGAATATTGCTTCATTCTTCTTGACATGTGGCTTATCGTCTGTTAATTAACTCTTTTTTTGCAGATTATATTTCAGTAATCCATCTGATAGGAAGAGGAATGTAATGCATGTCATTTCTTCAGGTTTTCAGAACAAAGGTTTCCCTCTGAATAAAATCCTGAGTACATTTGTTAATTTCTTGCTGTTCCCTTCTGGTAGGTATTTCAGGGACCATTGGATTGTTTGGCTGTATCAACCATTCAGGCTTTGACAGCAGTGATGAAGAATTCTCCAGCTGCAAAGGTGAAAAAATGGATCTTAAAGCTTTAAAATGTATTCATTTTATCAAGTTTTGCCGTATAAATCCCAAGGTGATGCATGAAAGTGTATAAAACAGATGGTGTAACACCTGTAATGAGTATTTTACAGAAATACCTCACCTTATAATTTGCTGATAATTTTATAGACAAGCTCCTAAAAGATGTTGATGACCTCAAATGGTAGTTTCCACTTTTTTGTGTTTATTTTTTGAGACATGGTTTCTCTGTGTAATAGCTCTGACTGTCCTGGACCTCCTCTGTAGACCAGGCTGGCCTCGAACTCACAGCCTGCCCCCGGAGAGCTGGGATTAAAGGCGTGAACCACCACACCTGGCAGCAGTATATACTTTTAATCCCAGCAATCAGATGGCTCTCTGTGAGTTTGGGTCCAGCCTGTTCTACGTATCCTGTTCCAAGCTAGCCAGGGCTATGTAGTGAAACTATCTAAAAAAAAAAAAAAAACCCAAAAGACATGGATGACTGAGTGGCACACTAATAACTGTTTGCAGTGTTGGTCAGGGGTGTCACGTTGCTGGGGGAGAAGGGTCACGTTGCTCATGTTAAGAAGTGAGTGTATGCTTATTGAGATTAAAGAATTAAGTTTACAACATAGTTTTTTTAAATTAGTAAATCAGTTTTGCTATTTAGTCAGTTTATAACTGTCAATAATATGAGTATTTTTCACATTTGCTCACCTTGTCAGTATGGGACTCGTTCCCTCAGTGCATGTGGCTATAGGGTTCTGTTTCTTTTTTTTGTGATCATTAACCTCAGGGTTTTATGTCAGTTCTTTTTTTTAAGATTTATTTATCTTTATGTGCATTGATGTTTTGACTGCACGTGTGTCTGTGTGAGGGTGCAGATCCTCTGGAACAGGGTTAGTGACTGTTGTGAGCCACCATGTGGGTGCTGGGAATTGACCCCAGTCCTCTGGAAGAGCAGCCAGTGCTCTATCCACTGAGCCGTCTGTCTCTCCAGCCCCCATACCAGTTCTTATTCACCGTCTCTGACTGGAATTTGGTCTGATTATGTTCATACACTGTTAAGTGGCTCACTGAGTCGTTGCAAGTTTTGTGACATGTGAGTTGAGTACGTGTTAACCAGGACCACCACCCTAACCTCCAACCTTTACCTCTGAGGTCAACATGCTCTGCGCTTCTGTGCTCAGGATCGGAACCCAGGGTCAAGTTAGGCTGACTCGGATTTCCTGCCATTTAATGATAGGGTGGTAATGTTGTTATCTGAAGGGGAATCACTTTAAGCACTCACAAATTGACTTATTAGTATAACAGACTGCTAGTATTGTTTCTGAAATTCAAACCTTCAAGGCTGTTTAAGGTCATTTTAAAGGTGATTTTTTTTTTTTTACTGTAATAACTTTTATGGTTTAAAATTTAAAAGGTTATGTAACAGGATGGGCTCTAGCTCAGTGGCAGAGTATGTTTAATGTTAACATTTAAGGCCTTCATCTTCCCTCCCTGAACAATATGACCTGAACAACAAGTACCTCTTGATAAATTTCTTTTTTTTTTAAAGATTTATTTATTTTGCATATATGAGTGCTCTATCTGCATGTACACCTACAGCCAGAAGAAGGCATCAGATCACATTGTAGATGGTTGTGAGCCATCCTATGGTTGCTGGGAATTGAACTCAGGATCTCTGGAAGGGCAGGCAGTGCTCTTAACCCCTGAGCCATCTCTCCAGCCCAATAAATTTTTTATGCTTGACATGCAGCGAACTCCTTATAGAGATAACTAGTTTTACTGAATTTTTAAAACTCTTTTTATGGTTGGTGTATCTAATTTTGCCTAATGTGATGAACTGATTTTCTATTTTCTAGGTGTTTTGATAGTCTTTATATTTTACTTTTTAGCTTTGAGTTAAAAAATGTAAATGACTTCAAGCTTCCTAATGTGAACTTGATGCTGCACATCATTTAGACACAGAGAACAGAGAGAAAATTCTTTGTATCCTTATTCTGGGCACTTGAAGTTTGAGCATTATTGTAAACCTAACTTAGAGCCTCCACTTTGCCAAGCTACATCCCTAATCTTTGTTTAAAATGGGTCTCTGTGTATAGCTCAGGGTGGCCTTGAATTCTCAAGTCTTTTGTCTATGTTTCCCCAGTTCAGGACCACCATGGTAATCAGGATTTTAATGTAGCCCTTTTTGTTTGCTTGTTTGTTTGAGACAGTTTCAGGCCAGCCAAAGCTATGAAGTAAAACACTCTTTTGGGGGGTGCTGGTGGGGGATGGTACAGGATGACAGACAGACAAGGTGAGGAGGGAAAAAGATGTGTTATATAACTTAATTTCAAGAAAATAGTTCTATAGAACAGTTCTCTCTAATTTCATTTATTTTGCATTTTGCTGGACTTTGTACCTTTATCATATTATATAAAGAATATAGAATCTGTTTTAGGAAGAACACAACTGGGTTCAAGGGCATGTGCCTGTTATCGCTATTCCTGACATAGGTGAGGCACATGGAAGGATTGCAATTTTAAGGGCAGTTTAGGCAGCATAGAAGGATGAGAGAGAGAGAAGGATGAATATAGATGGATATAGATAATCTAAGAGAGCAAAACTGCTTTCATAATCTTCATATTTTAATCAATTAGTTTAAATAAGTATTCAATATTTAATATTCCAACAAATTTAGTCATTGAAAATGTGCTTTGATATATTTTTTTACCCCGTAGGAAGTATTTAAAGAAAGAATTGGCTATATGCACATGTCTGAGGTATTAAAGTCTTTGGGCCAGCCATCCCTAGAACTGCTTAAAGAACTTATGAACATGGTGAGTTTCGAGCCTTTATGAAGAGACATTCCATCATCACCACTTTAAGAATAGTGACTACCCTGTATTTGTGTGTTACTTTTCAGGCTGTGGAGGGTGATCACACATCAGTTTAAGAATAGTGACTACCCTGTATTTGTGTGTTACTTTTCAGGCTGTGGAGGGTGATCACACATCAGTTGGCATTTTGGGCATTAGTAATGTCCATCCTCTCTTGGTTCTGATCCAGTGGCTTCCAGAACTAGAATCCCATGACCTACAAATCTTCATTTCTGATTGGCTGAAAAAAATTTGTTGCATTAATAAACAGAGCCGAACTATTTGTGTGAATGCAAACATGGGAATAAGAATCATTGAAACCCTTGAATCCCATTCTTCCCTGCATCGAACTTGTGCTGAGAACTTGATTGCAATCCATGGTTCATTGGGGAGTCAGTCTGTGAGCTCAGAAGAAATCCGTCGACTTCTACGATTGCTGAGAGTAGATGACTCTGAGTTTATTCACCCATACACCATTCCTGTGACTCGTGCAATCCTGACAATGGCACGGAAGCTCAGTCTTGAGAGTGCACTGCAGTATTTTAATTTGTCACATAGTATGGCAGGAATTTCTGTGCCTGCCATTCAGAAATGGCCTGGATCTGCATTTTCCTTCACTGCTTGGTTTTGCTTAGATCAGGATCAGTTAACCCTTGGCGCTGCTAACAAAGGAGGAAAAAGAAAACAATTGTACAGGTAATGGTATAAATTATGGAATATAAATAAATTGTCATATTTTATATGCTGTGATTCTTAAATAGGAAAAAGTGAGCATCTAGTTTTTTTAATGTTTGTAACAGTTTATATGAAAAATTTCCGTCTTGTAGCTGTTTAGTTTAAAGTTGTTTTACTGTTTTCAAAATAGTTATTCTGTATTTTAGATATTTTTCTGGCTAAAAACTGAGGGTCTTTAGGAAACAAAAAAAAAAAAGTATAAAAGTGGAGAAGAAAGGAATAATAGTAAGCTCTGTTCCATCAAAGGAACTGTGTTCTTTTGGAAAACATTCAGCCTTAGTGCCTAATGACCCTGTACCCTACAGGATTTCTCTGTGTGGCTCTGGCTGTCCTGGAACTCACAGAGATCCTCCTGCCTTTGTCTCCGGAGTGCTGGAATTAAAGGTGAATGCCACCAGTCATTTTAAATATGCTTTGTGATTTTAAGACTTTTAAGATTTTATGCTTTCTGGATGTTTGGAAGAATTTAAAAGATTTGAAAGTTTATAGTTTTGCTCTAGCTCACTGGTTCTTAAATTGTGGATTGTGATCCCTTTGAGGGGGGTCAAACGACCAATTCACGGGTCAACTAAGGCCATCGGAAAACATAAATATTTACATTATAATTCATAACAGTAGGAAAATTACAGGTGTGAAGTAGAAACAAAAATAATTTATGGTTGGGGGTCACCACAACATGAGGAACTGTATTAAAGGGTCACAGCATTAGGAAGGCTGAGAACCACTGCTGTAGCTTAATAATGAAATCTCACTTATAATATTACCTTTTATAATTCATTAACTTTTATGCCAAAATGGACTTAAAAATGACTGAGACAAAGTTGGGCTGATGAGTTAAGGTCGTAGCATTGCTGATAAAGATATCTGTGATAGCTTCCTAGTCAGTGATGATGACTTCAATGATGAAGAGACTGGTCACCTTGCTTTCAGAGATTCTGATAACATGTATTTTGTTAGCTTTTTTACAGGAAGTGGAATGGGCTTTGAAGCTTTTATTACCCACTCAGGTATGTTGGTAGTGGCAGTATGCACAAAAAGAGAATATGCGACAGTTATGCTTCCTGACCACAGTTTCTGCGATTCTCTCTGGGTAAGATGTTAGGATGCCACAGCAGACTCTTGGTTCTATCTTTCCTTTAAAAAGTATAATAATTTGATGCATTTTTATGAGGAGCTTTTATCTGTTCTTTCAATTTTCATTTCCAAATTCTGTTGGTAGTAAAGTTCTATCTATAAAGATGTTAGTGTATTTACCATTGTCATTAAAGAAGCAGTTTTTCTGATGAAACTTGTATTGTGAATGCTTGAATATTTCTTAGACTTGACTTTTGAATTTCAACTCAAAATGAGATGTGAGGTGGTTAAACCAATTTAATTCTGTTTCTTATCTAAAAATTATAAAATATTTCTCATTGAAAAAAACAATTCTAAGAAAATTTAAAGCATTAGAAAATATAAAAGAGACAATAATTGTGAGTTTTCTGGTAAAGGCTTGATTGTTTTGTAGTACATAAAAATGGTTACTTGTTTTAAGAACATCATTGAGCTGGGTGTGGTGGAGCATGCCTTTAATCCCAGCACTCAGGAGGCAGAGGCAGGCGGATCTCTGTGAGTTCAAGGCCAGCCTGGTCTACAAAGTGAGTCCAGGAGAGCCAGGGACTATACAGAGAAACCCTGTCTTGAAAAACCTAAAAAAAAAAAAAAAAGAAAGAAAGAAAGAAAAGAAAAAAAAAGAACATTGAATCAGCATTTTAGCTGTCCTTTATATCTTGTTCACACAAATTATGAAGTAATACTCTTTAAACATATGTTATTGCAAAGACATAAAGTGATTTAGTCATTTTAATGTGTGCTTCACTTTATCAGCACAACGTAACTATTGTTCACATGCCTGGAAAAAGGCCCTTTGGTCAGAGTCTTGTGTATGTCTATGACAATGGACAACAGAAGGTTTCTGCCCCTCTCAGATTTCCTGCCATGAATGAGGTGAGTGTATGTAACTTATTCTTTATAGTATATGTGACTTACTATGTTTTAGGAGACTGACCTTGAACCTATAGAATTGCCTGCCTCTGCCTCCAGAGTGCTGTGATTAAAGGCGTGTGCCACCACACCCAGCCATTACGGACAGCTGTGAACTACCATATGGGTGCTGGGATTTGAACCCCAGTCCTTTGGAAGAGCAGCCAGTGTTCTTAATTGCTGAGCCTTCTCTCCAGCCCTGCTAAACAAGTATCTTACCATGGCATCTACATGTCCAGCTCTATAGTGTTTCATCTCATTATTGTTTTGTATTTGTTGAGCTAGGTCTCACCATACAGCTCTTGATTCTTTGTCTTGGCCCTTCTCAGTGTGGGACTATTAAATGTGTGCCACTTAGTCCAGATTTATACTGTCTAACTTTAAACATGAAGAGAGAAATTTATTTTTAAGTTATATGATTGTAAGTAATTTTTTTTGTCATTTTGTTTAATTTTTAGCCATTTACTTCCTGTTGTATTGGCTCAGCTGGGCAAAGAACCACTACTCCTCCACCATCTCAAATCCCAGATCCACCATTTTCTACTCCCATTACCCCTCACCGGACATCATTTGGCGGAATATTGTCATCAGCCTCCTGGGGAGGAACAATTGAAAAATCAAAATCAGTTACCAAATTAATTTCGGCTGGAACCCAAGATAGTGAATGGGGTTGCCCCACATCGCTGGAGGGCCAGCTAGGATCCGTTATCATATTCCATGAAGCCCTGCAGCCTCCTCAGGTCAGGGCTTTATATTTAGCAGGTGAGCATGTACAGTCACAGGATTTGTCATTGCCTACCACCGCCTTGCCTGAATGCTTCCTAAGGAGTTTTTTGATTTGAAGAATCTGTACATTCATTCCAATAGTCATTCACTTTTTTGGGGATCTAGCACATAAAGCAAGTGATCCAAGCACTGGACTACATTACAGATCTGTGGTGGTTTTAATTGTAACTGAAAAGAAAAGCCCTTTGTGTACTATATATTTTTTTTGTGGATATAATTAAAACAAGTACTTCAGAAATATTTAAAGATTTATGTATGTGTGCATGTACGTGCACACCTGTGTGGGTCTGTGTGTGTATCATGTGTTTATAGGTGCCCAGACAGGCCAGAGAGTATCAGATCCCATAGAACTGGAGTTACAGTCAGTTGGGAGCTGCTAGATTTGGGCGCTGGGAACTAAACCCAGATCCTCTCTCTGCAAAAGCACTTTTAACCACCGAGTCACCTTTTCAGCCTCATTTTAGGTGATATTTAAATTTCTTAATTATCAAAACTACTGCCTGTGTTAGTCTCCCAGGGTTGCCATAATAAATTACTACAGACTATGTGTATTTAGTCACCAAAATTTATTTTCTCACATTTTTGTGAGAAATGTTCTGGGTAAAACGTTCAAGATTAGGTAATATGAATATCATTTTCCAGTGAGGCTTCTCTTTGTTTTAGGTAATTCCTTTTTTTTTTTTTTTTTTTTTTTTTGGTTTTTCGAAACAGGATTTCTCTGTGTAATCCTGGCTGTCCTGGACTCACATTGTAGACCAGGCTGGCCTCGAACTCACAGAGATCTGCCTGCCTCTGCCTCCCAAGTGCTGGGATTAAAGGCGGGTAATACCTTTCTTACTGTAATCTCAATGTGGTTTTTCCTCAGTGTGCACAGAGACAGAGAAAAAGACCAGATCTCTATAGTATTTCTTCCTTTTCTTATGCGGGATCTTGTCCATTTAGGACTTCATTCTTATGATGACATTTAACTTTAATTTTCTGTTTAATGGCTCTAATTACAATATAGTCACATTGGAAATTAATGGGGTTTTTGTTGTTGTTGTTTTTTGAAACAGGGTTTCTCTTTGTAATAGCCCTGGTTATCCTGGACTTGCTTTGTAGACCAGGCTGGCCTCTAACTGACAGAAATTTGCCTGCCTCTGCCTCCTGAGTGCTGGGACTAAAGATATGCGTTACCATGCCAGGCCTGGAAAACAGGCAAGAGGGTAACCCCTGTCACGTGAGGGTGTGACATGGGCCGAGACAAGCAAATTAGCCCTGGGAAGACCTTGAAGCCCAGAAAGGCCTCAATGCTCAGGCAAGGTCTTGAAGCCACAAGGTCCAGCAGCTGCCTCAAGGGGGTTCACCTATTTCAAAAGGCAATCTGAGTTGTCCCTGGACAGTCTTGACTGACTGAATCTGTCTCCAAGCTGAGTGGTTGAAGCAGACCGGCCACAGGAGCCAGTGGACAATGCTTGGCCTTGACCCTGCGGATAAAGCCTCAAACCTAAGCTAAAATAAGACTGCCATGACTGTGCCAGAGTCAGACTCCTGAATGCTATTTGAGGTGTGCCTGCAGATAGAAGGCTGACCAGGTTGCCCTCATGGACTTGCATTAGGGAATATTAATACCCTTTCAAAAGGGTTAAAGTAGGATTGTTTAAGTGTTATTAGGTATTAGGTGTTTATAGGTTATAGGTGTTTTACGGGTATTAATAGAATTTTCATTTACAGTAATTGCTGACTACCATCTTTTACAGCTGACATCAATCCCTTCAAATCTTGGGGAATAACTCTTATTTTGTATAGCCCAATTACTTAACATTTGTTTAATGAATGATGAATGCATTCCATAAAAAATAATAGACTCCTTAAATCGTTTTAAATCCAATATGTCTATTGGACACCATGTTAACTCCTGATTTGTTTTTCCTTCATTATTACCAGGCCTAATTTGTAACATACTGGAAAGGCTGATGGTGACTATGTAGACCTAGCTAGGAAAGAACATGGTGCAGGACAGGGCAACACTTTGCATTGTAGCTCTTCCTGTTCCTCTGTTTTAACCAATGGCATGTTCCCAGTTTTGTCACCAGTCCTGGCAGATTTTTCTTCTTAAGCTCCTCAATCTGCATGTGCAAACTTTCTATTTGTAAGGCTATATAGCAAGCTTCATTCTTGTGATAAACCAATAAAAGAGAAAAAAGAAAACAACACAAAACATCCCTTCTGATTGGAAACCAGACTAGACCTCAACTGCAACCGTTTTGTTTACAAGCCTTAACTGGGCAGACTCTCAGCTAGCTCATCTACATTAACTTGACCAACTATTCCCAATCAGCCATATGGCTCTCTGTATCTTCTGAGAGCTTCCAAGGCCACACATACAGACTTCTGTCTGCTTCTGTGTCTTCTAGCAGAAAGAGAGCTTCCTCTGTCTCCTCCCAGGGTTCCTCTCTTCCTCCCAAGAAGTCCCGCCTTCCTATTCTCTCTGACCAGCTAATTGGCCACCAGTAACTTTTATTATCCAATCAGAGAATGCCTCAGAAAGAGAGGTAACCAGATCTCTGAGCATTAAAATCGGCTTTTGAAAACCATGCATAAGACCTTTCTCCAACAGTTTACATTAGATAAATCATTACAATTTTTGCATTTTATAATATTTTCATAATGATACATATAATGTCCTTTCTCTAGCAGAAATTGATCTTTCCTCCAAATTTTCTAGGTTTTGGAAAAATTAGAGATGATGTGAAACTAAAGTACATCTAACACTTATTCAGCTGTTATTTGAGTAACTTGAAACATTGATTTTAAGCTTTGTTTTTGTAGCACCGAATCAAGGAGACCATGTATATTCAATGATGTATGTAACTAATTTTCAGGTCCAAATTGCTTAAGCCCTTGGAAGTGTCAAGACTGTGATATGGCTGACCTGCCAAGTACCATCCTCCTTCAGTACACAGCAAAGGTCAGAGAAAATGCATGGCTTATCCATAGCTGTAACTGCCATATGCTCAAATTCATTGTTGTATTCCTTTTGTCATTTCAGTGAATTATTGAGGAGGGGCTTGAATCTGTATTTTTAAAAGATTAGGGATCTTAGAAGGAAGTTGAGAAGCAGCGAAAATTAAGACATTCCTCCTCAGGTGCTGCACCATTCTACTAGTGCAAATTGGACTAGTTTCTGGAATTTGCTGAGTTGGTTTTAAGGAATGAAATCTTCTTAACTTGTATTTCTCTTAGTTCTCTTAAGAGAGAGATGAAACAGTTGTAGTCAAACCCAAAGTTTAAAAATGTGATGTTGAGGGGAGGGGAGATGTTTTCTAAAGAATAGAAAAATCTAGTGTACATGGCATATCTAGTCCTTTTTTACCTCAAAGACTTAGTTAATAAAAGTAGTGAATTATCAAAAACTGAAGAAAAAAGATATAAGGTAGAATTTGGAGGAAGAAAGCAGGGAGTGTCACAAACAGCATCATTTGCTTTTATCATACTGTTACATTGGCACAAAAATACATTTATTGAGATAGTATAGAATATCTATACAGTATAGAATATCTTTTTCTAGTTTTTTAGCAAGCTGGTATATAATCATACTGTTTATTTGTTACATCTGACCTGGCAAGATAAACGTACTAATTTTATGTTCTCCCAATTTTATATTTTGATAAATTTGAAACCTTCGCAAGCCGTTTTTTTTAAAAAGTAATATAATAATAATCCTATATATTCCATACCCAAATTAGCCAGTTGTTAACATTTTGTTGTATTTGATGACTTTTCTCAAGTCATGTGTAAGAACAGATTGGTACAACTATAAAACTTTATCTGGGCAGTGGTAAACTGTGTCTTTAATCCCAGCACTCGAGATGCAGAGGCAGGTGACTCTCTTGAGTTTGAGGCCAGCCTGGTCTACAGAGTGAGTTCAAGGCTACACAAAGAAACCTTGTCTCAAAAAACAACTAAACAAAAAACCAAAACAAACTCCCCAGAAAACCAAAAACCTTATCCCTGAATATTTTTACCTAGTTACTTATACAATTGAATATATCATCTATATTCAGTTTTCCTAAAATACTTATTTAGCAAAAGTTAATTTTGATCTAGTCAAGATCTATGTATCCCCAACAATATGTATGTTTACCCAACCATAATAACCTTCTTTCTTGGTAACTATTAGTCTCCTCCCCTCCACCCCAGACAGGGTTTCTCTGTGTATCCCTGGCTATTCTGGATTCACTTTGTAGAACAGGCTGACCTTGAACTTGCAGAGATCTTCCTGCCTCTGCCTCCCGAGTACTGAGATTAAAGGGGTGCGCCACCACGCTTGGCCTAGTCTTTACTCTCTTATTCAGTATTTCAGTATATAGCCCAGATGTTTAGGAAATCATTGCATCTAATCCAAATAATATATTGAGTGACATATTCTTGACATGTAATGGGCATCTGGTTTTTAATATTATGGATGTCACTTTTTTACAAAGTAATTTTGATTTGAAAATAGAAGGATTGTAGTTTTTGAGACTGAAATTTTAAAAATCTGTACTCTTAAAAATTCGTTATTGTCTTATTTTTTTCCCTCCAAGAAATGTGATTAATATGTAGGTAAGTCATTTTATTACAGGGTTGTTTTTCCAAAGTGGTGTACTTAATGATACATGTCTCTTAAGTGAGTTCATGGAGCTCTTGCATTTTTCATATCCTTCTCGGAGATTGATGGTATGCTTTAAAAATCATGCCATAAAAAGTATTCTACATGTTTTGATATGTCTTACCAGTTTTTTGAACACTCTTTTAAAAATAACTACTAACATGCTAATTTGTTAAATGTGACCTTGGAAAAACCTTTCAATAGTCATCTCTTTTTCATTCTTGTCCTTATTTGTAACAGGCATTTAGTCATCTGTTTTTTTTTTTTTAAATTTGGTTTTTTCGTTGTGCTAAGAACTGAACGCCATGACCTGCTTTTGATAAGGGCTCTAGAATTTAATCCCTGATTTTTTGTTGTTGTTTGTTTTTGTTTGTTTCTTTTGAGACAGGGTTTTTCGTCTAGCCCTGGCTGTCCTAGAACTAGCTTTGTAGACCAGGCTGACCTCAAACTCACAGAAATCTACCTGCCTCTGCCTCCCGAGTGCTGGGATTAAAGGTGTGCCCCTGATATATATATATAGTTTTGTTTTGTTTTTAAGAGACATTAGTTAAAGTACTTCATGTGTAAACATCAAGACCTGAGTTTGGATCCCCTAGCACCTATATAAAAGCTGAATGTTATAATGTGTGCCTGAATCCTGCTGCTAGAGGGTAAGAGACAGTTAGAGAGATTGCTTGCCAGTCAGTCTAGATAATTGGTGAGCTCTAGGTTTAGTAAGAGACCCTGTCTCAAAAAGAAAGGTAGAGAGTGATTGATGACCTCTAGGACCTGATGTCTACCTCTGGCTTCCACAGGTACAGATCTGGTTGCATGCCGTCACACAGATATAACACACACACACATACACAGAGTGAGAACAGTGAAAGACAAATGCTAGGCATGTTGTTACTGATTTTATTATGTGCTTTTTAAATTATGGTAAAACATTTTCTATGTAATTAAAGTTATGTTTTGACCTAATTACACTAAGATGTTTGTTGTGTTTTTCTTTTCTTTGTAGGCTTGCAAAAATTCAATTTGCCTTGACTTGTCTGCTAATTATTTGCATGGAAGATTAACAGGAAACAAAGTAGTGAATTGGGACATTAAGGTAAATTAATAATATACAATAGGTATTGTATAATTTAAATTTACTTAAGCATAGCATGTAGCTAGAATTTTTTCCCCCCAATACTAGGAACTGGACCCAGGACATTCTGTATTCTGGGTAACAGCTTTACCACTTAGCCAAAGTATGATAAGGAGGGGGAGAAGGTATGTGTGTGAATGTGCACGCGTGCTGTTAGAAATTTCTTGTCCTTTACCTATTGCTTTTAGCCTAAGATGGCTAGTCAGTGAGCATTCGGGATCTGCCTGTCTTTGCTCTCCTGTTGCAGGAGTTTTCAGGCAGTCCTGCCCCAGGGTTTTACATATGCAGTTGGGATTTTAACCCAGACCTTCAGGTTCTCATGCTTAAATAGGAAGAACTCCTATCTGCTGAGCCACCTCACCTGCCCTCTTTTTATCTTTTAAGCATCACTAAATTGATCTTAATAATAGGTCTCCGATAACATTTTATACAGTGCTGGACATGGTGGTGCATGCCTTTAATTCTAGCACTCTGGAGGCACAGAGAGATACAGATCTCTTTGAGTTTGTGTTCAATCTGGTCTGTATAGGGAGCTCCAGGTCGGCTAAGTCTACATAGTAAGACCCTGTGTCCAAAATAAAACAACCTCTCCCAAATAAATAAGTAGATAAATAAAATGTTATACAGATTTATATTCTGAAGGATGAACAAGTAGTTGAATGACTGACTGAAACTTAATTTACCTTTGTAAACTATCCCATCAACTCAAAAAAAGAAAACAACAAAAAAAAAAACCGCTATGTGTATAGTGATGTAACTTGTTTTCCTTGTAATTTTGACTTTACAAGACTAGGTCTGTGTGTTATATAAACTTAATTATGTTAGCTATGCTCTGCTAATCTGAAAATCAGAATTTTTAGTACTTTTATTGCAGCTATATGAAACTACAACTTAGTTATCAATTGTATTATTAATATCTATAAACTATAAGATTAGGCCAGTGGAACAGCTAGCAACCTGGCAAGAGATCCACAGGCCTGACTTGCCTTAGAAGTCTATAGGCCTGGTTGGGTGGCTTGGTGGGTCAGCTTGGCGGGGTAGCTACCGGATATTTATTAAACTCTTATATTAAGCTAGTGGAACAGTGGCTGTGGCCTGTCAGGGTAGCTGCTGGGGCCTGCTATGAGGTCTGTGACTGGTAGCTTGTAGGTCTTCCAATCTGGAACCCACAGCAGCCTTTCTCCCAATAACTAATTACACCAAGACCTTTTAATGTTTCAATGCTTAGCTCTTCCCTGGGCAGACTCTTAACCAGCTAATCTAAATTAACCCGGACCACCTAATCCCATACAGCCAAGTGGCCTGCTGTACATTGCAGAGCTCTCAGACACATCTGTCTGCTTCCGTGTCTCATGTAGAAAAGTGGAAATTCCTTTGTGTAAAACCCAGGGTTCCTGTTTCCTTTTCAGGAAGTCCCACCTTCCTATATTCTTTCTGCCCAGCTAATTGGCCATCAGTGACTTTTATTAACCAATCATAGAATGCCTCAGAAGGGGTGGTAACCAGATCTCAGCATTGAAATCAGCTTTTCAGAACCAACAACTATACAAATTAACTAATCAAACATTTTATCTAATGTGGTAATTAAGACAGGAACAGAGGGGGCTGGAGAGATGGTTCAGTGGTTAAGGGTACTGACTCCTCTTCCAGAGAACCCAGGTTGAATTCCCTGCATCCACATGACAGCTCACAACTGTCTGTAACTCCAAGATCTGACACCCTTATACAGAGATCCATGCAGGCAAAACACCAGTACACATTAAAAAAAAAAAAAAGATAGGAACAGAATTAAGAGAAAGTTATATTTTTATGCTTCAGTAAAATCAAATCCCTCTGCTTATATACACACATACAGAAAGACAACTGAGAAGGAAAATATTTGCAAAAAGTTCACTTACTATCACACAAAACTCTTTAAAATCAGTATGGTTTTTACCCAACACACAGTTTTTAATCTTTTTATGTAATGGGTAAAATAAAAAAAATTTGAGATAGGGTTTCTGTGTGTAGTCCTGGATGTCCTGGACTCATTTTGTAGACCAGGCTGGTCTTGAACTTGGAGAGATCTGGCTGCCTCTGCCTCCCGAGTGCTGGGATTAAAGACGTGTGCCACCATGCCCAGCAATAAATTTTACGTCATTTAAAAATACGCAAAATGAAGCCGCATGTGTGCAGTATGAATAGATCTTGAAATCTCAGGTACAGGTACAACACAAAGAATTTTGTATTGGAAGGTTTTACTAAGTAAATGTTTTATAGCTGCAATTGTAATGGGTATCTGTATGAGATTATAGATTTGTTAATGTTCTCTCTTCCTCCTCTTCCCTTTCTACTTTTTTAAAAATATTTTTAAATTTATTTACCTTTTAATTTTATGTACATTGGTGTTTTGCCTGCATGTCTGTGTAAGAGTGTCAGATCTTGGAGCTTGGGTGCTGGGATTTAAATCCTAGTCCTCTGGAAGATCAGTCGGTGCCCTTAACAGCTGAGCCATCTCTCCAGCCTCCCTTCCCATCTACTTCTCTTCACTCCCTTTCTTTTATTCTTTCACAGACTGGCCTTGATCGTGGAATGTTCCTCCCTCAGCCTTTCTTGTACTAGGATTACAAGGGTACAATAACACATCAGTGTAGGTCTGAATGGTTTTTTTGTTTTGTTTGTTTTTGGGTTTTTTTTTCCCCAAGACAAGGTTTCTCTATATTAACAGAGCCCTGGCTGTCCTGGACTCTCTTTGTAGACTAATGTGGTCTTGAACTCATAGAGATCCACCTGCCTCTGCCTCTGGAGTGCTGGGATTAAAAGCATGCAGATCTGACTGGTCTGAATGTTTTAATGAATAATAATAAGAGTAGCTTTATATAACATTCTCTGTATGTTGGACATTAAGCACTTTTTATATTTTAGCTTGCTTTACTCATTCCATCTTTTGTTATCTAAAATTAGAGGAGTGAATCATATTTCTGGGTCCTCTCCTTTTTTTTTAATGCATAATTGTGTGGTGACAGTTGCTCGTTATTGACATTGTTAGATTTACGTTATATATTGCATATGTTTGAACTTCCTAAGCTCTAAAAACAAGCACAGAAAACTGACCTGAAATGGTCTCTTTTGAATGTAAGTTATGGTTATCTTTGAGGCTATCTGCTTATGGATTCCTTCAGTTTAGGATATCACACACACACACACACACACACACACACACACACACACACATAAAACTTAAGGTTTATTAACAAATTATATCCTCATATATATTATAGATAATAAATTACATCATTGCTCTCATTTTGTAATATTAAACATTTTAATTCTGTTCTCAGGACATCATCAATTGCATAGGTGGGGTAGATGTGCTTTTTCCTTTACTGGAACAGTTAAGCCACTTTAGTGAAGGGCAGACTTCTGAAGGGACAAGCGAAATCACAGTTCCTGAATTAACAGCACCAGTTGAACAAGAGCGTATGGGGCTGACCTCCACAAAGGCATCAGGTAATATAATGACATTAGCCCAGATTAGTCATTTAGACAGTTGAGAATTATTTGGAAAATAAAATGCTATAGCATTTAATTATTTATAGCTGTGGTAAGCTTCCTTGCTCAACTGACATAATTCAGTAAATTTATAATTCCTTGATCAAAACAGTGAAGATAGTAATTTTACCTTTGACTGTCTTAATTTTATACTCTTAGTGGTGAAAAAAAGCCCACCACGTTGTTAAATCATGGTAAAGAAAATATTTACATGTGGATGCAATTATATAGTAAGTAGTTGCTGCTTTTTCTGATTATATTGTACAAATCTTGTAAGCAAGCTACTGAATTGGATTACTTCTTTGTTACAATGTGAATTATGATATAAAAATGTGATGTAAATGTGATGAGAGTGGTTATGATAATGATGTTTTCTTATTTTCATAGAGTCAAGACTAGAGAAAAATCTAGTTGCAACATTTGTTTTGATTGTGAAACACTTTATTCAGAGACATCCTATCAACCAAGATAATCTTACTCAGTCCCATGGAGTTGCAACTCTTGGTGCCTTACTTCAGAGGGTAATGAAGTCTAACATGATGTTTTTTTATTCAGTGATGATCATGAGTTGGTGTTGTGATTTTATTCTTACTAATAAATGTTACTAATGATTACTGTATTACAGCTCAAATTGTGTTAATGCATATGACTTGTTTCATAGGCAGCTTTTATAAACTTTATTAGGAAAATAAAAATTGCTTATGTTATATAAGAATATATGATCTTTGATGGACCCTTCCTTAGTTGGTATAGTATTTGAGGTGCTTGAGAGCCAGAAGATTCTGTTTCACAGGGCTGATAGCTGGGAGTGACTTTTTGCATGCATTTATCAGGAAATCCTCCGACTGCTGTGAGGGAGAGTTGGAATGTATGCAGTAAATGAAGTATAAGTCTGTCTGGACTTTTATTTAGACATTGTCAAATCTCAAGAGAGGATTTCACTGTGTAGCCCAGACTGGCCTCAAATTTGCAGTTTTCTGCTTCAGCCTTCTGAGTGCTAAGATTATAGATGTATATAGTCATAGCTGGCCTGATAGGTAAAGACAAATGTCCAGTTTATTCTAGCTCTTAGATAAGCCCCAATCCATAAGGAGTAATTAAGGCAAATCACAAGGCCACTTTGAATGGAAGCCTATTTCAGGATTTGGCTTTTCTCCTGTAGTTTTTTTGTTTGTTTTGTTTTAAACTTTGGTAGCTGCTCAAACGGCTCCATCATAAGAGGTTTTGGAAAGGCAGGGGAAACATTCTGAGAGACTAATGAGGCCAGCATACCACTTTACCATTGTAGGTTTTCTTGTCATGACCATGTGGGAGGGAAGGCCCCCTGTGGAGAAAACTGGTCATAGGGGTGCACACCTTTAATCCCAGCATTTGGGAGGCAGAGGCAGGCTGTTTTCTGTAAGATTGAGGCCAGCCTGGTTTACATGGGGAGTTCTAGGACAGCCAGAGCTACAAAGGGAGAAAGATAAAAATCAGTCAAGAAGCCTTATGTGGCCATTTCAAACCACTGGGCCTTCTGAAAAATACAGAAACTGAGGGTGGGTGTAGTGGATTAATCCCAGCACTTAAGAGGCAGAGGCAGGTGGATCTATGAGGTCAAGTCTAGCCTAGTCTATAGAACAAATTCCAGGACAGCCAAGGATACACAGAGAATCCTTTTCTGAAATAAACAAAACAAAACCAAAAACCCAAAAAGAATCTTATACCTGGTCTGAAGTTCCTATCATTGGAAGACAGCCGTTCAATATAAGAAGTATTAGGAAATTATTGAAGAACTTTTCATTAAAAGAAAATTAATGAGGTTATTTCATGTGGTCAGGAGGAAAGTCTTTTGCATAACCAACTTAAGATTTCTTTTCTATGTTGTACTTTCACGTGGTGTGCGACACGGGGCTCTCCAGAGCCAGAGGCTAAATTATGAAGACCAGACTTACGATCACTGGCCAGATGAGTGAACATACAGAATCACATAAAGAAACTGATACCGAAAGGCTTCCTATTCCATGCCAATTTTTTATGGTTAACATAGGATGCTAGTATACAAAGTTTGCAGCCTGCTCTGAGGAACTACCAGTTTATCATTTTTTAGAAGCCCTCTACAAGATCATTTTATAATGTCATTGAGAGACATATTTACAAAGTTGATGAGTAAGGCCCCAGTAAAAGTCATTTACTTGGGTTTAATTTACTCATCAGCAAAACAGGAGGAGCTGGGGGAGATAAACACAGTCCTGTCCACCTCAGGGTTGTAAGCCAATTTGGAAGCTTAGAGCCACTTAGGTTACCGCTGTAGTTTTCAGTGTGCTCGGGAAGGAGGAGTTATGAATCAGAGAGACGGAAAAAACCCTTACTCCATGTGCAGTTGTCTGTCTTAGGGTTTAATTGCTGTGAAGAGACATTGTATCTCTTACAAAAGAAACATTTAATTGGAATTGGCTACAGTTTCAGATGTTTAGTCCATTATCCGCAGGAGCATGGCAGTATGCAGGCAGACATGGTGCTGGAGTAGCTGAGTGTTTTACATCTTGCTTGATCCACAAGTAGCAGAAGGGGACTGTGTACAACACTGGGTGTAGGTTGAGCATAGGAGACCTCTGAGCCTACCCCCACAGTGACACACTTCCTCCAACAAGGCTACACCTAATAGCGCCACTCCCCATGGGCCAAGCTTTCAAACACATGAGTATATGGGGGCCATTTCTATTCAGACCACCACAGCAGTGATTGGATATTCTTAGAAATAATTCTTCTTTAAAGCTTTCTGGCCGGGCGGTGGTGGCGCACGCCTTTAATCCCAGCACTTGGGAGGCAGAGGCAGGCGGATCTCTGTGAGTTCGAGGCCGGCCTGATCTACAAAGCGAGTCCAGGACAGCCAGAGCTGTTACACAGGGAAACCCTGTCTCGAAAAACCAAAAAAAAAAAAACAAAACAAAACAAAAAAAAACAAAAAAAACTTTCTGGAAATTTTTATTTTTATGCGCATTGATGTTTTGCCTGCATGTGTGACTGTGTGAGAGTGTCAGATTGTCTGGAACAGGAGTTACAGACAGTTGAGATTTCCTATGTGGATGCTGGGAATTGAACCTGTGTCCTCGGGAAGAGCAGTCAGTGCCCTTAACATCTGAGCCATCTCTCCAGCCCCTTGTGGAGAATTTTCTAAGCTCTGTCATATTCTGGCTCATGATGTTTTTTGCAGCTTCACTTCCTTCATCTGTAGCTAGACTACCTGAGCTTAAAACTTTTGCTAGCTGAATTGTTTGGAGATGCTCTTTCATACCTTAGATTTCCTGTCTGTAAAATGAGAGTGATAATAATTTCTTAGAGCTTCTGTAAAAATTTAAAGTGATAAGGTGCTTTGAAGATTAAAAAGACTTTAGAATTATGACATTAGGAAAATATGATCCAGTATTAAGTCAGAAAGATTAATGATTTAAATTACACACACACAAAGGTTTTTTTGAGATAAGGTTTCTCTGTGTAGCTTTGTCTGTCCTGGAACTCTGTAGACCAGGTTGGCCTTGAACTCAAAGATCCACCTGCCTCTGCCTCCTGAGGGCTGGGATCAAAGGTGTGGGCCAACATGCCCGGCCAAGTTATTTATATTTTATACCACCTTTTATGGATGTTCTGAATTATTTGAAGATATAGTTTCATACTATTATTTAAACTGACCTTTACAAAACCCATATCTGTTAAATTTTAGGTGCCAGGTACCCTAATGGATGTCAATGTATTGATGGCAATTCAATTACTAATTGAACAGGTATCACTAGAAAAAAACACACTCTTGCTTCAACAAATGTATCAGTATTTACTCTTTGACTTCCGCATTTGGAACCGTGGAGATTTTCCTTTTCGGATTGGTAAGACCAAGCTCTCAGATAAAATATTATACAGTTGTTTTTGGAATATATGACCATCTGTGTGACTTTGTTCTAGTTATGTTATTTATAAGTGAACATTTTATTTTAGGTCATATACAGTATCTTTCAACTATCATTAAGGACAGTAGGAGAGTTTTCCGGAAGAAGTTCGGCGTGCAGTTTCTCCTAGATACACTTAGGATTCATTATGGGTATGACCTCTCTGTTACTTCTCAGTTTAGTTTGTTTTCTGTCTGATACTTACTAAATGTGTAACTTGTTCCCTTGATCAGAGTTCTGAGACTCTGAAACTTCAGAGAAACAGATAGTGTAGAGGTTAAAATGATGAGCTATAGATTCACATTAGGTTTGTATGCTTGTTTTTTAATTGTGTAGTGTTCATATTACTCAAATTCTCTGTATTTAAGCTTTTTTCATCTGTAAAAAAGATTAAAACTGTAACTATGACCTCTGATGGTTTTTAGAGTTAAATTAGTTAATATGAAAAGCACATACAACTGTGTCTGATTCTTAGTATTATAATTTTATAGTTGTATAGTGAATATTGTAATAATTTTATTTATTTGAAACTCTTAAAATGTCCCTTAATGTAAAGGCAATAGGATGGAAAGTTCAAGGTCATTCTCAGCTCCATATTAAGTTGTAGGACAACCTAGGAAAGGTTGGCCTTATCTCAAAAAAAAAAAAGCAAAAGTACCATGAATTGTAATAATTATATTAAATGAGTCTGTGTGTGTGTGTGTGTGTGTGTGTGTGTGTGTGTGTGTGTGTGTGTTATGTGTTCATAGAGTGGAGGGAGGGAGTATATGTGCATATACTATGGATGCGAGAGGTCCACTTCTATTGTTGTTCCCACCCTTCTTTTTTTTTTTTTTTTTTTTATGAGGCACGGTCTTTCTGTGTAGCCCTGGCTGTCCGAGAGCTCTGTAGACCAGACTGACCTTGAACTCCCAGAGATCTCTGCTGAGTGCTGGGATTAAAAGTGTAGCCACCACACATAACTTCTCGTGTCCTTTTTCTTGGAGCTGAGGACCAAGCCTAGGGCCTTGCACTGGCTAGGCAAAAACTCTGACACTGAGCTAGATCCTGGCCCTATCTGGTATCCTTTATTGCTTTCCGACTTGATTTTTCAGACAGGGTCTCTTATTAAACCTGGAGTTCATCTATTTGGGTAGCATGGATGGCCAACAAACCCTAAAATCTCTCTATCTTCCTTTCCCAACACTGCCACACTCAGCTTTTCTAATGGGTTCTGGGGACCTAAGCTCAAGACCTTAGACTTGCGTAGCAAGCCCTTTATTGATCAAGTGAGTCACCTTCTCAGGCCATTTTTGTGTATATTCTTCTGATATGGGTGCTTGTACACGTGAGTGTGGAGAAGCCAGAGGGCAACCTTAGGTATCATTTTCCCACAGATTCCATTCACCTTGGTTTTTTGAGACAGGGACTCTTCCTGTCCTTCCTTCCTTTGGCTAGGCTGGCTAGTAGCAAGCTCCAGGGATCTTCCTGTTTCTACCCTCCTAGTTCGAGGACTAAGTGTGTGCTACCATATCCAGCCTTTTTACATGGGTTCTGAGGAATGAGCTCAGGCCTTCATGCTTATGCAGCAAGCACTTTAGACTTTATGGCAAGTACCTAGAAAAGCCCCCCCCCACACACACATAGGGTTTCTTTATGTATACATGGCTCTTCTGGACTCACTTTATAGACTAGACTGGCCTTGAACTCACAGATCCACCTGCCTCTGCCTCCCAAATTCTGGGATTAAAATTGTGCGCCACCATGCCTAGGGAAGGGTTTTGTTGCTAATTTTTCAGTTACATTCATTTCTGTGTGTTGTGTGTGTAAATGGGGCAGGGAGTGAGTATGCCATGGCACATGTGTAGACTTCGGACAGCTTGCAAGACTTGGTTGTCTTTTTCTACCATGTGGGTACCAGGATCAGAGCCAGTTGTTCAGGCTTGGTAACAAGTGTCTTTATCCATTTCTTATTAGCCTTAGTTTTCATATTATGAATTATTTTTATATAAAAATTTCAAAGTATTTAAATTAATATTTCAACTTTTACACCTTTGTTTTCTCTTTCAGTCATTGTTCTACATGTAATGAGTTATCTCCAGATGATATTCGAACAATAAGAACTTCTTTATATGGGCTAATTAAATACTTTCTTTGTAAAGGTGGGACTCATGAAGAAATACAAAGTATCATAGGTTACATAGCTGCTACTAATGAAGAAGAACAGGTATTATGGCCGAGATGAACTTTATAACTTTTAAATTACTTTGCCATCTTATAAACTTATGCACTTAATTGTCTAATGAATAAAATTCTGTTGGAAACCGTCAAAATATTACACAGTTAAAGAAGTACATTATAATTTCTATCTAGAAAGTCATTGCTGTGACAAAACGCCAGAGATGAGCTGTGATAGAGGAAGGGCTTCCTTTGGCTTGTGATTGGAGTTTTCCATCCTGTTGTCACTTTCCCTTCTAGCTTCTGAGCCATGATGAGACAGAGCGTTTGTAGAGAAGCGTAGTAGAGCAGAGCAAAGCTGCTGTTTTGGCAGCCAAGAGGCAGAAGGGAGCTGGATAAGAAGAGGCCAGGGACAACAGATAGCTTTCAAAGGCACAGTTCCATTCATTATTTCACCCAGTGATTCTCTATTAACTTATTAATCATTAGTCCATTGATGAAGTCAGTGTCCTTATGATGTCATCAACTCAGTAGTGCCTCCAGCCAGCAGCCAAACAAGCTTTCCGCACAGGAGCCCTTGAGAAAGAAAGACCCTTTGTATCTAAGTCATTACACAGTTGTTGTATCTGACACTTCTCAAGGTTTGTTTTCATAATTTTCTTGGTGTATATTAACCTGTCATCAACTTGAGAAATTTTATACACACACACACAATAATATTAAGCAATGCAGGTAGTATAATTATGGAATTATGCTTTTAACCTAATGGAATTCACATACTTAAGAGAAGTTAACAGATGACAATGAAACAAGAGTATGATTGTTTGTTAGGTTTTAGAGGAAGGATTTTATGTGTTGAGACCAGGTTAGACCCTTCTATGGAAGAGGATTTCTTTTTATATGGACAAACAGGCTAGGGATGGTTTCAGAGATACTGAATATGTATAATGAAAGGCTATGCAAAGGTGGTAGACATTATAGACCAGAGAGAAAAGGCAGGGTATATTGGATTTAGTTAAATAACTATTTTGATGTATATGCCCTTTTGCTGCCTGTATACATAAGTGATTTTCTTTTGTGTTGTTTAACTTGAAAAGCTCTTTGGAATTTTGGATATACTCTTCAGTCTTCTACGAACCAGCCCAACTAGAGGTCAGCTTTTCTTACTGATGTTTGAACCAGGGAATGCTGATATACTGTATGCCTTGCTGTTAAATCAGAAGTACTCTGACAAACTAAGAGAAATAATTTTTAAGGTACATTTTGTAAGCATCTTTATATCTTGGTGGCATTTGTGAGTATATGAATTTGCTCACAATATATATAGTCTTTGACTAAATTATTTTTAATACACCTTAACTTTAGTTTGTTATGTATTTTTCATGTGTGTGTATTTTAAAAGCTATACTATATACTTGGAATATAGTTAAGTAGTAGAGTGCTGACTTAGCATGCCTTCGGTTTATCTCCCTCCCTAAATCTACCCGCACATCTAAAAACAGGTGGGGGAACCTAAATAAACAAAACCATCTAAATAGCAAACAAACATTAATATAATCAGACAGATTATCTCAGTGGAATATCTACTTGGTTATATTTCTCTTAATATAAAACCTCTCTTGGGGCTAGAGAGATGGCTCAGTGGTTAAGAGCACTGACTGATCTTCCAAAGGACCCCCGGTTCAGATCCCAGCTCCCACATGCCAGTTCACAGCTGTGTGTAATTGCTGGTCATGGTGACGCACGCCTTTAATCCCAGCACTTGGGAGGCAGAGGCAGGTGGATCTCTGAGTTCAAGGTCAGCCTGGTCTACAAAGTGAGTCAAGAACAGTCAAGGATATGCAGAGAAACCCTGTCTCGAAAAACCTAAAAAAAAAAAAAAACCCTTTCAGTTCATCCTTGCCATGTAGTAAATCTGTGTGGTATATCAGAACATTTAACAGTTAATAAAAGCAGCTATGCTACATGGTGCCCACCTGAGGTCAAACATTAGGTGTTCTTCAGGTAGTGGTTTCCTTAGTCCTTATACAGTTTTATGAGATGGTTGCTCTTATTACTCCTGTATTGCAGATGATAAAATTGAAGCTGAGAGACTAATGACTTGATAAAAACATGCAGTATATTTTATTTGCTATGCAGACTCTGAAGACTGGACCCTTGTCTGAAGCCTCCCATCTTAGCTTTGTGTTAACTGAAAATAGAAGATCCAGGCGTATTTCTATGAGCTTTTTCTTTTTTCCTTATTTAAATTTTCCTGCTTAATTGCCTGGTGACATTGTGTTTATATTTATTGTTAGAGTTATGTTCTTAAAGATACTTTTAAGGGTTTATGTTTTGATTGCTTGTGTTTGAAATCACTAAGCTTTACAAAACAAAGATGGGTAAAAAGTTCTAAAGTGGATTCTCTTTTAGGGTGGTTTATGGTTACCCTTAGACTGCTCTTGGAAGCCTCATTCATGGAGAGGAAATATTATTTCTTCTAAAAATACGTCTTAGGGATTGTTTATGATATTTTGACAAAATTATCCTGTTAAAATTTATAAGAAAAAAACCTCTTGAATAGCATTACTCTTACTCCTGGAAATAATGAGACCTACAAGTTCAGTCTCCCCCCCACTTTTAAATACGGATTATTTGGTCTGCTTTACAAATGTTTTCTGTTCTTGGAAATTGGTTAGTATTATGTAAATGAATTAAGAATGCTTTACACTGGTTGTTATGGCCCACATCTTCAATCCCAGCACTGGAAGACAGGCCAGCCTGGTTTCTACATAGTGAATGTCCAGGCCAGTTAAAGCTGCATAGAGAGAACTTGTCTCAAAAAAAAAAATAGTGGCAATAATAATAATATCTTGATACATAACTGTGTTCTTCATGTCTGCTAACTATATATACTACTCTTTCGTCTAGCGTATTTAGAGTTTTAAACATTATTTACCCAAATGCAGATACACTTCAGTACAATTTATTGTTAGTGCTCCAAGATCCAATGTTTGTCTGCATTGAAAAGAGTGTACTATTTTTTGTGACCAGGTCCTGGAACAAATGTTAAAATGCACAAATGTTTATGAACGTAGTAAGCAACGTATCCGTCTTAGAGAAGTTGGCTATTCAGGAATGGGACTCCTCCTTAATGAAGCACTGGTTAACGCGTCTCTCATTAAAAATCTTGTTAATCAAATCATTAATACAGGTACGACTAAGACTAATAACAGCGATGTGTTTAAGAAATTGGTTTTCTCTGGAAGAAATCTTCCTTTTCAGGTTACTTTTATAATTACCTGTTAATGATTTTTTCAAGGTGTTCCTCAGATAATATATTTCTTTACTTGTTTTTTGACTTCCCAGGACATAACTTTGAAGTAAATATCTACTGAGTGAGTAGCCAAGTTAAAAGGAGCTTTTTTTTTTTTCTTTTTTCGTTTTGGTTTTTCAAGGCAGGGTTTCTTTGTGTAACCTTGGTTGTCCTGGACTTGCTTTGTAGATCAGGCTGGCCTCAAACTCACAGAAATCTGCCTGCCTCTGCCTCCTGAGTGCTGGAACTAAAGGCATGCATCACCACACCCGGCTAGGAACTTAAAAATTTAAAGGTATTTAAGTTCTTAAAGGTAAAATGAAAACTAATTTGAGACATATCTTCTTTCTAATTTTTTTCTATACTTAGCCACCAATTAGAATTTATGGCAAATGTTCTTCTTGGGTGTGGAAATGAGGCTCTTTATCTTGAGTGGTTTCAGTGATAATCCAAAATCTGTATATAAGAAGATAGATATCGTATTGTATCCCTGCAGTATGGGCAATGTACTGAGGCAATCAAAGAGAAGTTATTTAGTCTTAATTGTAGTATTATCAACCTGAGGTTTGGGGGAAAAATTTGAACATTGGTATAGTTCTCCTTGGAAAGTGAATAGCTGTTTTTTAGGATTTATACAAGTAATACTATTCTTTGGATGTCCATGAAGTTTAACTTTAACTTTTTTTTTTTAATCATAGATCCTGTTATTAATTTCAAAGACCTGTTATCTGTAGTCTATATCTCTCACAGAACACATGTAAATGTCAGAGTGGTCCTCTGTAGAAAGGTTAGTAAACTTTCATGATGTATTTTTATAATAATATCCTCAAACTATGACTGTGTTTTTCATTGAGTAGTTTGTAACAGATTTTTGTTTGCCTGTTTCATAGTAGATATTAATCTCTAAGCAGTTTCAATTGGATATGGTGGTACATGCCTGTAGTTACAACACATGGGAGGCCTAGGCAAAAGGATCATAAACTGGAAGCCAGCCTGCATAGCATAAGATTAACTTAAATAAATATATGTATACATAAATAAATAATGTTTCTTTTATAAAAGAATTAACTTTATGTTAGTATAAGAAATCAGTATGTCAGTTTTTGTTTTGTTTTGTTTTTTCTTTTCTGTTTGTTGTTGTTGTTTTAAAGTAGGTTCTTTGACACAGTGTTTCTCTATGTAGCCCTGTCTATCCTGGAACTCACTCTGTAGACCAGGCTGGCCTTGAACTCAACAGAGATCTGGCTGCTTCTGCCTCCAGAGTGCTGGGACTAAAGACATGCACCACCACGCCAGACCATTACAGACAGTTTTGAACTGCCGTGTGGGTGCTGGGATTTGAACCCGGGTGCTTTGGAAGAGCAACTAGTGCTCTTAACTGCTGAGCCATCTCTTCAGACCCTTGTTTTGTTTTTGAGAGACAGAATTGCTGTGTAGACCTGGCTGTTTTAGAAGTCACTCTGGAAACCAGGCTAGCCTCCAGCTCACAGAGGCCTAAAAGGCACTCTAAGGAGTTCTCTCTGCCTCGTCCTCTCTCTTAGACTTAAAGTTTAGACTTAAAGGTTTGTGCCACCACTGCCCTGCTACATTTTTGTTTCAAAGAAAAAGCTCATTTAGGATACTGACATGTGACCATTTATTCTTTAATTTATTTAAACTAAATAATATCATATATCTTACTGGAATTAATTTTTGGAATTAAAGTGATTTATTTATTCTTTTGTTAATTTAGATTCACTAAACAAGTATTCTTGAAAAAGTAGTCATTAATTTTACATGTAAAAAAATTGGAAGTAGAAAACACTCTCATTAGAGCGCCCTGGTCCTGTAAAAGTCATTGTGTGCCCTAGCTATACTCTCCAGGTTTGTGCCAGGCACATGTCAGCCACTCCTCAATCCTTGCTTAATAAAACAAGTGTAATAAACTCACTCTGAAAACTGAATAACTTATTGATTGAGATAATGATCACTATTACATTTTATGTATACTGTCATTTTATTAATATCTTATCTCAACAAATTAATAGCATCCAGCATGGTTTGTGGAGAATCATTGTCGTTTTTTGTGTATTTTAGCACATATGTTAGTACATCTTTATTCTATACAACTAATGTCAGATTAGGTAGAACCACAATATTAAAATAGTTCCAAATATTTAATCTAGTTAAGAACATACTCCTGAGTGATAAGATGGGTCAGTGGGTAAGAGTGCTTGCACAAGCATGAGGAACTGAGTTCAAATCCCCAGCACCTATGTAAAAAGCTGTGTGTGGCCATGTGTGCCTGCAGCCCCAGCATCGTAGAAGCTAGAGGCATAAGGTAGCTGAGGCTTGATGGCCATTACCCTAGCTCCAGGTTCAGTGAGAGACCCTGCTTCAAGAGGATGAGGTGGAGAGCAGCAGACAAGGCTCTGTGTCCTTCTCTGACCTCCATGTATCTGCATCTAAACACATTCACACACACCATATACACAGAACAGGATTTGAGTGTATATCCTCTTACTGTTTCTCATCAAATTACTTCATTATTAAAATAATTGAGCTCTTTTCATAAAAAAAATGCTTTTTGGTGAATTTTGTATTCTTTTTTATGCTTTTTTGTTGTGTGTTCTCTTTGCAGATATTGCAGATTTTACAGTCCCAGCCAGATGCAGCATACCAGATATCACAGCAAGTGGGTTGGCAAGACACCTTTGTTAGACTTTTCTTAAAAGCAGATTTTGAAAATGTAAATTCTCTTCACAAACATGGGAAGATTGTTTTGATGAAAGAAAATAAAAATATGGCAACTGAAGTTGTTAAGACGAACTTTGAAAAAACTAGATGATGAAAAAATGACATTAGCTGATGTATCTTCAGATCATTGGAGTTTGAAAGATAGTCAGTCCCTGAACTCAAACACACCATTATTTCAAGAAGATAGTTTTGAAGGAGAGTTATCTTCCCGGTCAGAGAATCAGGAAGAACTCTGGCATAGTAACACTTCCCATCTGAGTTTAGATCTCAGTGGAATGGACGCATGTGAATTGAGTGACAGTGGAAGCCAAATGCCGGACAGCTCACCTAGCACACCGTCCCCAGTAGAGTCTACTAAGTCATTTTCTGTGCAGCCTGACAGAGAGAGAAGCATCACGAATGAAATGGGCTTCAGTGATGACTTCTCTTTCCTCGAAAGTCAAGAGGTAAATTTGTTTATCTTTCTAAAATAAGTTTTTAATATGCTAGGTTTATACTTCTGGTCCTTTGCAGAATGTGAGCTGTTACTAATATTTTCCATTCATATTCTAAGTCTTACGATCTAAAATTTAGAATGGTGGTTGTCACTAGTCTCTTGTAAATATCTTGCGTTTGGTTTGGTGTGTGTGTGTGTGTGTGTGTGTGTGTGTGTGTGTGTGTGTGTGTG
>CAJQZJ010014103.1:9393570-9397891 GCA_907164525.1 Lophiomys imhausi | reverse complement strand
AGTCCACTCTCTGACTTGGAGGGCAGCACACTGCTTGAGGAAGGAGATTTTTGTGCTGAACTCAGTGCTGTCAAACTCCAGGCCTGTTCTCCATTGATGAGCTACACTCCCAGGCTCTTTTTCTTTCTGCTTCTCTGGCTAATCTGACCCTTCTGCTGACCAAAAACTTAAGCTTATTGGTGGCTGGTGCTCCTGCTCTCTGTTTCTCACTGAGCTGCCTTTCACCTTGAGGCTATCGTAGGCTATATTGAAGCTTTGTAACCTGTAGTTGTTACTTGTTCTCAAGCCCTCATGGTAGCTCAGGATTTTGTTGTTATTTTTTATTTTTGTTTTTGTCCTTCCACCCCCTCCCCCGAAAGGGACATTCTGTGTAGTGCTGGCTGGCCAGGAACTCACAGAGATCTCTTGCCTCTGTAATCCTCTTTAATCCAATGCTGGGATTAAAGGTGTATCCCACCATTCCTGGTGGTAACTCAGTTTAAACACTAGATTCTCACGTTGATATCTGCTCACTGCCTTCCAAGTCAGAGAGAGTAGAGGGAGGCTTTTTTCACTGCCGTCTCATCCACTGGAGAAATACTGTCTCACCTAAGCTTGCAACTCTATTTGAGGGTTGTGAAGGCTGTGGGCTTGTCTTCAGAGTAGGGCTGCCCATCTCTTGCCTGCTTAACCTTGGAAGGCAGCTTCTGCTTCCCCTCGCAGAGGTCTCAGAGCCCACAGCTGTGCTTCCTGTCGTTTCCTCCACAGTTCCAAAGTACTCTTTCACTACCTCTACTCGTGTCTAGTTTTCTTCTTCTGATTCTTTATTTGCAGTAGAGTCTGTTTCTTCTCTTATTCTAACTTTTTCTTTAATACTGTGTCACACAGAAGCAGCCTCCATTTACCCAGAAGTCCTCCACCTACAAGCGTAGTGGCAGCCGCTGGGAGGGAGAGTGTGTCTTTGGAGTTACAATGCTGCTAATAAGTAACTGGCTTGGGGTTTTCTTTCTAAGCTCATAATGGTTTTAAGAAGACTTTGTTTTACACTTAGTTTGCTACAGAAGATGTTAGAGTGGGCAGTCACAGAAAACAGAGATGCAAAAAGCAGTCCTGTAACTGCTGAAAATGCCTTCCGACTCATGCTGATCATACAGGACTTCCTACAGTCAGAAGGACTGATTAATTCAAATGTGTGGACTGAGAAGGTTAGTAGTGGCTTTTTGAAGTTGCATTCTCGTGCCCACTGTAGTGGCCAAAGCCTGTGACTTTAGCATCTATCTAAGAGGGTGAGGCAAAAGTATTGTCACAGTCTGAGTCTCGAATGGGCTACATAGACAGGTCAGCCTGAGCTACAATGTGATAACGCTGTTGCAAACAAAACAAAATATAAATAGATAAATATTTTAGGTGCTTTCGAATTATTTATAGAAAGAAGTTTTGCACCACTCTTTTGGAGCTTTCATGTGTAATCAGATGCAGTAAACACTCATGAGATGAAGCGAGCCGGCAGATTGTGTTCTTACAATGTGCATTTTTGGCAACTGCACATGGAACTACTTTTGCAATATTTGTGATTGGTGTTTTTGAAGAAAGATTATCATCGCATTTTAAAAGTGAATGTTTTATTTCTCAATTTCTCTTTGATAGCTTTTAGAAGATTCCACACAGCTCCTTGATTGTCTGTCAGTGTGGTATTCTGAGAGTCCAGACTGGGCAAAATTCTCTCAGATTCAGATCCAGTTGCTTCTAGAATTCATTGGAAGAGGCAATTTGCAGGTTTGATATTTCTTTCATGCTATTTTTTATTTTCTCACATACCATAATTACTTATGTAGTAACTACATAATGACTTTTCAGTATTTTTAAAAATTACATTGTGTTATTTATCTTGCGTGACTGCATTGTGCATGATTGTTCCATGGAAGTCAGACCACCTATGGGAGTCAGTTCTCTCTGTCCACCACATGGATTTGGAAATCAAAGTCCGGTAATAAGGCTTTGTGTCACACACCTTACCTGTTAAACCATCTCTCAGACTCCCTTTTCAGTATTTCTTAAGTTCCAAAAAACCAATTACATCACTTGAAATTTCAATTTAGTAAGACCAGAAAGAAGCTTAAGTCCAGCTTTTTTTTTTCTTTCAGACCTAGTACTCTGTGTGATTTTAATATTCCCTTTTAAAGGGGTTACTTATAGGTCATCCGCATTCAGTATGGTTTGCTAGTTGCTAAATAACTAGCAGAGATATTTGTGTATGTGAAGTTTAAGAATTGTATTTTTTTTGGCAGGAGAGATGGCTCAGCGGTTAAGAGCACTGGCTGCTCTTCTATAGGACCCGGGTTCAATTCCCAGCACCCACATGGCAGCTTACAACTATCAGTAGTTCCTTTCCCAGGAGGTCCGACACCCTCACACTGACATACATGCAGCCAAAACACTAGTGTACATAAAATACAGATATATTAATTTAAAAAAAAAAAGAATTGTATTTTTGGCCAGACATGGTGGTGCATGCCTTTAATCCCAGCACTTGGAATGCAGAGGCAGGCGGATCTCTGTGAGTTCAAGGCCAGCCTGGTCTACACAGGGAGTTCCAGGACAGTCAGGACTATAGAGAAACCCTGTCTCGAAAAACCAAAATCAACAAAAAAATTGTATTTTTAGGGAAAATGATTTATAATAATTTTCCTCTTGAACTCTTTTCCTGTTTTACTAATCCAAAATTTTACACTCTTTATATATTTTGTTCACTTATCAAACACCAGTTATGTACAGTTTGTTATGTACAATATTTTGCTAGATTTTATGTATAAATATGTAAAATTATATACAAAATTTATAAAGTTGAGTACATTACTTTGCTAGATTTTGGAACTAAAGATAAAATGTGTTCACGAAGAATATTTCTTATTCTTATTGTAAATTAAAATGTAAAAGGTTAGAAAATTACTCTGACATTTGGTCTGGTATTTTTCTATTTTCATTGGGTACTTTTAGTCATAATAAATATTTTTTTATCTGTTTACTTCTGTTTGTGTGTGTGTGAGAGAGTGAGAGAGAGAGAATGCACATTGTGTCACATGTCACAGCATGTCTATGGAGATCAGAGGACAAACTTGGGTGTTGGTCTTTAACTTCTATCTTTTTTTGGAGCAGGATCTTTTTTTTTTTTTTTTTTTTTTTCTGCTTTGTACATCGGGCTAGCTGACCTTCGAGCTTCCAGGGATTCTCCTGTGTTGGTCTCTCATCTTGCTATAGGAGTGGTGGGATTAATTACAGTCAGGCACTAACATGTTCAGCTTTTCTGTGCACCCTGTAGATTCAAACTCAGGTCATCATGCTTGCCTGTAAACATTTTATTTACTAAGCCATCTTCCCCTAACCCTGTTTTCTTTTAATATACAATTTTATTATTTGATACAGGAAGATTAGGATGAGACTGATTTCCAGTGCTGTTCCTAAACTAGGGGTAACATTGCTAAGAGTATGATAAAATTTTAACATGATTTGGCCTGTTGCAAAAACTCTCTAATTCATTGGTTATATTCTCATTCCTTCTTCCTCAAACCCTTTGTCACTAGCTCTTTCTCTTGTGTGTTAGAGAGTAAATGAATAGTAATGGAGAGTTTCTTTTTGCTTGGGCTTATGCTCTTAATATGTATTTGCTGTAGGAAGTTTAAGGTTAATTAAATTTCTAGTTAATTTAACCCAGATTCCTTCTATATGTATTCAAATAGTTACAATTCCATGTAACGGAACACCAAACAGACTTCATTGAGATTGTTCTCTCTCACCACACTGCTTTTCCCTTCAGGGTGCAAATGGCCACCCGTGGCGACTGAGCCTATTTCCACTTCGGTTGTCCTGTCGTGAACGCCCTCACCCCTTCCCCACCCCTACCTGGGTCATCCATCGTCCCTTCCTCCTTTGTCTCCCCCACCCCAGGAATATAGTGCTACTTCCTACAGTCATTGTTGGTAGATAGTTCTCCCAAGTCTATTGTGTTTATGTTTATCCTGTGGCCCATTGCCTTTGTTATCTATTTTGTTGTTGTTTCTGTTATGGGTTGGTTGGTTGGTTTTGAGACAGAGTTTGTCTATTTAGTCCTGGCGGTCCTGGAGTATTTTTGTTTAGTTTGGTTTGGTTTGGTTTTTCCAGATAGGGTTTCTCTGTGTAGCCCTGACTGTCCTGGACTCTGTAGACCAGGCTGGCCTCGAATTCACAGAGATCCACCTGTCTGTGCCTCCCAAGTACTGGGATTAAAGGTGTGTAGCACCACATGTGGATATTCACTGTTTTTTGAGTTTTTTTGTATAGAGAACAACTCTGGAAGATAGAAGCC
>CAJQZJ010014103.1:9386070-9388570 GCA_907164525.1 Lophiomys imhausi | reverse complement strand
AAAATTTATTTATTACTTCAGGTTACATCTCCATCACAGTGTCCTCTTTCCACCTCTCCCAGTCCCACCCTCACACCCTCCCTTCCATCTCCTGTCCCTTCCATCCCACTCCTCTGGAGTGGAGTGTCCCTACATAACAGTCCCCACCCCAGTTCAGCAGTCATACGAGGGCTAAGAGCCTCCTCATACACTGGGGGCCTACAAGGCAGCACCAAAGTGTCTCATTGACAGGAAAAAAAAAGTCTATGTTCATGTTTCGTTTGGTGCATTGGTTATAGTATAGTTATCCTGTACTGTATGGCTAAAATCCGATTATAAGTGAATAGATGCCATGTGCATCCTTCTGAGTCTGGGTTAGCTCACTCAGGATGAGCTTCTCTAGTTCCATCCATTTGGCTGCAAATTGCGTAATTTCATTGTTTCTGATAGCTGAGTAATATTCTATTGTGTAGATGTACCACAGTTTTTTAATCCATTCTTTGGTTGAGGGACATCTGGGTTGTTTTCAGTTTCTAGCTATTACAAATAAGGCTGCTATGAACATAGATGAGGAAACTTCCTTGTGATTCAGTGAGGAGTCATTTGGATGTATACCCAGAAGTGGTATGGCTGCGTTCCGAAGCAGAGCTCTTCCAAGTTTTCTAAGATATCACCAGACTGATTTCCATAGAGGTTGCATAAGCCTGCACTCCCACCAGCAATGGAGGAGTGTTCTCCTTTCTCCACACCCTCGCCAGCATGTGCTGTCATTTGAGCTTTTGATCTTAGCCATTCTGACAGGTGTGAGATGGAATCTCAGAGTCGTCTTGAGTTGCATTTCTCTGATGATTAAGGATGCTGAGCATTTCTTCAAGTGTCTCTCAGCCATTAGGGATTCCTCCTTTGTGACTTCTCTATTTAGCTCTGTCCCCCATTTTTTGATTAGATTATTTGGTTTCTTGGCATTTAATATCTTGAGTTCTTTGTAAATTCTCTTCAGAGAATTTAACCAAGCAATATTTCAGAAGGGTTTTTATAGCTTTATAGGAAGCTCTCCTTTATCACTTGTCATTTCTCCCCTTTTGAAGAAAAGTCTCAAATATGCAGAAGTGTTTCTTGTGAAGAGTTCATGACATCTCAGGTTTACCAAGTCCTAATTATTGTTGCTGAGCTGCTTCATTACCACTTGTGTCTCATGACAGGTTTATAGACGAAATGAGTGCCAACTTTCAGATTTTTTTCCCATTTAACATTGTCCAGTATAGTTGATCCTACAAAACTGAAGAAAGCCATAGTGCCTGTCATTTAGGATTCCATATTCTAAAGTAAATCAGATAATTGTGATTTTTTCCCCCTTAATGGAAAATAATATTCCTGTCTGTGATACAGACACTAACTTCATGTATCTTACATAGCAACCCACAGCTACATAAGCTTCTCTGCTTTGTTTATATCCTGGGACTGGAACACTTCCTTTTTGAAATTTAACTGTCCTCATCACCTAGCAGACTTTTTTCCCCAGTGAAAAAAGTATGGTAGTTGTTTAAAATGTGTTATTTCCTTGTTGCTTTCCAAGAAATCCTTTTCTAGGAACTCCCTATACTTTCCCCTTTCCTTGTCTTACTTCTACATATGATATGAGTCTGAGTGTATATCCTTTCCTGTTATCTCAATTGTCTTAAATTCAGGAAGTCCACTGTCTTTTCAACTTTTTTCATCTCTGTTTTACTCATTGCATATTTTAAAAATTTACTCCAAGTACAATTGTGACAATAAAACTGCATATATGGAAAAAATTGTGCATGATACTAGTGAGGAACCAGCAGCAAGCAGTCCTTAATCCTGCAGTACTCTGTGATGTGTATACATCACAATTAAGCGTAGAATTATTTTGCTGACTTCTTAAAATATTTTGATAACATGCCAAATACATGATGTTCTTTAGTAAGAAGTTTTATTTTCACTTAGTCCACTTTGCAAATAACTCATTACAAATATTCAGAATAGGGTTTATATCATATCTTTTTATATAAAGCATCTATATGTAGTATTATTTTAATGGGAAATCCATTAGGAATTCTAAACACCTAGTTTGTGATGAATTCATTTCGTAGATAAGAAAATCTAGATTCATATCTGTAATCCTGGTACATGGGAGGTAGGGTCAGAAGGTAGGACATCAAGTTTATGGTTAGCTATATAAAGGGCTTCATGCCTACCTTAAGAGACAAAATAAACAGAGATTCTTTTGGTTGATGTGCTTAGTGTGGTGATTCATGTCTTTAACCAGCTATCTAAGGAGTTAAGAATGAGATATCTGGAGTTCACCCCAATCCAGGCAACATTAAAGCAGAAACATTTTTTTTTTTTTTTTTTTGGTTTTTCGAGACAGGGTTTCTCTGTATAACAGCTCTGGCTGTCCTAGACTCACTTTGTAGACCAGGCTGGCCTCGAACTCACAGAGATCCGCCTGCCTCTGCCTCCCAAGTGCTGGGATTAAAGGTGTGCGCCACCAACGCCC
>CAJQZJ010014103.1:9353029-9386060 GCA_907164525.1 Lophiomys imhausi | reverse complement strand
CCTTAGTTACCTGTAGTTCATTCTATGGGGTTGAGGCCTGGTATCTTGTCCCTTCCTGTCCCCAAATCCATTTGACTTGTCTGTTATTGGTGTCCTTGTTCAACTCACATTTGGGCAGTCATGCTGGTTAGACTTTATGGATGTATCTGCTCATGTTCCCAGTAGATACAATCTCACAGAAAACTCTGGTTCTTAAATCTTTAAGCCCTCTTTTCCAAGATGTTCCCTGAGCCTTAGATTTGGGAGCTGTTTTATAGATGTATCCAGTGGAACTCAGCGCCACAACTCCATATTTTGGTTATTTGTGGTTTTCTGTAATGGTCTCCTTCTGTTGCAAAGAGAGGTTTTCTTGATGAGGAGTGAGGGCTACCCTTACCTGTGGGTATAAGGACAAATATTTAGAGTGTAAAGTATTAATGTTGGTTTGGTAAAGTGGTAGTTGCATGTTTTCCTCCAATATCTATGACTTCACTAGTCCCAGTAGTTCGTTGGCTAGGTTTCCATACAGCCATGATTTCTCTCTTGTTGAGAGAAGAAATCTTTAGTCCAATTAGAGAGCTGTTTATAGTCACCAAGGTATGTGTGCCACCACTGCACTCTTAGGGTTATCATGCCATGCTTGTCATTGTGATTCCTAGATGTCACAGCTGGGTAGGACTTTTGTTTGCTTTCTCCTTTTGGAAACTTTCTTGGTGCCTTCTGGTATCATGGAAACTATTTCTGAGGAAGGAGCCTTTCTGGTTAATTCTAGCGCGGGGGCCTCTGCTCCCTGTTTTTGAGGTGCATGGTGTCCTCAGCAATAGACACTTGCTTTCCACCTCTAAGAGGCAATCAAGCAAGAACAATAGCAATAGCCTATAATATTTCGGTTGTCTCTTGGACAACCCCAACTAACAACTCAAAAGAGTTGGAAGTCAAAAGAACTGCAACTTCTTGTGCCTGGTATTGGGTTTTTGTTATTTTAGCCTCCTCTCTTCTTCTGTATTTATCTCCTCCTCCTTAATTAGATCCCTCCTCCTTTTCCATTCCCTTCCTCAGATCACTTATATCCTGCTAGTCTCCTCTCTGTTGCTTTCCACCTATCTGCCTTGGCTATAGTCCCTTTTTACTCCTGGCTTCTATACCTATTCCACACATATAATCAAGTATGAAGATTTGAGCTAGGACCACAGAAGAGAGAACATCTGATTTTTGTCTTTCTCGATCTAGGATGCTTCAGTCAATACAATCTTCTCTAGTTCCTTCCAATTATCTGAAAATTTCATGATTTTATTTTTCTTTACAGCTGAATATTATTCCATTGTGTATATGTATCACGTTTTCCACTCATCAGTTGAAGGACATTCAGGTTGTTTCCAGTTTCTAGCTATTGTGACTAGAGCAGCAGTGAACATGGCTGAACAAGTATCTGTGGATTAGGATGTAGAGTCCTTTGGGCAAATGGCAAGAAGTGGTATAGCTGGATCATAGAGTAGATTTATTTTTAGCTTTTTTGGTAATTTTCCACACTGGTTTCCATAGTGGCTGCTTGAAATCTGATCAACAGTGAATGAGGGTTCTCTTTTATCCACATCCCCTCCAGGATTTGTTGTATGTTGTTCACTGTTCTTTGCCATTCTGGGGTAAGATGAACTCTCAAAATTGTTTTGATTTCTATTTCCCTAATTGCTAAGGACAATAAACATTTTTTTGAGATATTTCTATTCAGGTCCCAGGCCCATTTCTTTTCAATAAATGGGTTTTTTGGTTTGTTTTGTTTTGGCTCTTTGTTTTTTTAATTCTTTACGTATTCTGAATAATAACTGTCAGATGTATAGCTGACAGAGGTTCTCTCTCATTCTGTGGGTTTCTTCTTCACTTGGCTGTGTTTTTGTTTTGTTTTTGCTTTTTTAAGTGTGCAGAGGCTTTTTAGTTTTATGAAATTCCTTGTTAGTCATAAAGTTTTAAAAAATAGAAAGCACAGGGCTGGAGAGATGGCTCAGGGGTTAAGAGTACTGGCTGCTTTTCCAAAGGACCCAGGTTCAAATCCCAGCACCCACATGGCAGTTTACAACTGTGTGTGATGGCTGGGCATGGTGGTACATGCCTTTAATCCCAGCACTTGGGAGGCAGAAGCAGGTGAATCTCTGTGAGTTCAAAGCCAGCCTTGCCTACAGAGTGAGTTACAGGACAGCCAGGGCTGTTACACAGAGAAACCCTGTCTCAAAAAACTAAAAAAAAAAAAAAAAAGGCACAGATTCAGATAGAAATTAAATCTTTTTTTTTTTTTTTTTTTTTGGTTTTTTGAGACAAGGTTTCTCTGTGTAGCCCTGGCTGTCCTGGACTCACTGTAGACCAGGCTGACCTTGAACTCGCAAAGATCCGCCTGCCTCTGCCTCCCAAGTGCTGGGATTAAAGGAGATAGAACTTAAATCTTGTGTACCAATTTAAGAGTCCATGTTCTTTCCATTACAAAGCCCTTTATTATTACAAAGTATTTAGTTTATATACAATGTACATGTGTTGTATTTATGTGTCAGTTATCTGTTTCCATGTACTCCAGAAAGTAGTAATTCAGCTATTTATTTCTTTTTCTTTTTTTCATTTTGATTTGTTTTCTCTGTGTATCCCTGGCTGTCCTGGAACTCACTCTGTAGACCAGGCTAGCTTTGAACTCACAGAGATCCACCTGCCTCTACCTCCCGAGTGCTGGGATTAAAGGTGTACGCAAACATGCCTAGCAGTTACAGACAGCTGTGAACTGTCATGTGGGTGCTGGGATTTCAGCCTGGCTCCTTTGGAAGAGCAGTCAGTGCTCTTAACTACTGAGCCATCTCTCCAGCCCCAGCTGTTTATTTTCTGTCAGCTATAGACAGCTGGTCAGTCTTTATCTATCTCTATCTCTGTTTTTTTTTTTTTTTTTTTTTTTTTTGAGGCGGGCTTTCTTTGTAGTCCTGCTTGTCCTGGAACTCAATATGTAGGACAGCCTTGAACTCACAGAGATCTACCTGCTTCTGCTTTCCTAGTGCTAGTGTTAAAAATGTGCATCACCATGCCTGACCCAGCTCTCATTTGATATTTAGTACAGGTACACAATCACATTAATATTAACACATTGTGATTTGTTTAATTATTAGCTTGCTTTTAATTAGATACAATTATGATTCAGGAATCTGTAATTTGCATAAAATCACCTCTATACCTCTCTCAGACTGCTAATCCAGTACTCATTTCTGAATCAAGAATTAGCCATTATTAAAAATAACTATCATTTTTAAAGCATGTATTTTTTTAACACAGGTATGATAGTTTCAAAAAAATCATCCAACTTCAAAACCATCAGAAAATTCCTAAGTGCTATACTATTTTGTACCACTTTTTGATTGATTCTTTTTGCCAGGTGTCCAACACTCACAGCCTTCCAGTGCATCATTGCTTTTGGAAGTAGTGAAGCAAGTTAAACTCGGTGATGTGGAGGAAGATAAGCTAGAACTTCTTGACGAGGACATGGCAGCCACAGCCAGAGCAAATATGTATGTATGAGTATTCGAAAGCATTTAAATTATGTTTAAATGGGAAATGGGATTTCAAAATTGCAGGTTTGCTTCAGTTTCTGTTTTTCCAAAGTGAAACAATTAATGTCACACCAGCTGATAGAGGTCCCTGAGTATTTACTGAAATTATTGAGGAAGGCTTTCCACCTGAGATTATTGGTATCTATATGTTGAAACCATAAAGTATTTTTGAATGAAAACATTATATCGAATGATATATGGGTTAAGCTGTGTTTTTGAAGAAATATGTAACCGAGTCTGAGGGTATAATTTAGCAGTAGAGGGCTCACCTAGTATATGCATACCACAAGACCCTTGGTTTGATCCAGGTTCTGACGTTCATGAAAGAAAGTTATTTATATAAAATATAAAAACAAAATAAAAAATAAAAATATAAAAAGAAATCCATTCAAGAGACATAAAAGAAACTGAATAAGTATAGAAACAAAAGTTAGTAAAAAAAAAAAAATAAAGCTTTGCAAAAACATAAACTTCTAGCTGGCTTGATTAGGAATTTCAAAAAGACAACAACATAAACATCCAGTATCTGCAGTGAAAGACATAAGGCTGGTCACATAGTGAGCTAAATTGATGGCTGCTTCTTTTAAACTTTGCTCAGTGATGAGAAGGAAGAACAGGATCAAAAGGAGAAATTGTTGCTGACGGAAGATTGTGAACTCATTACAGTAATCGACATAATTCCTGGCAGACTAGAAATCACTACTCAACACATTTACTTCCATGATAACAGTATTGAAAAAGAAGATGGTAAGTAGTTCTAGGAAAATAATTGCCTTTCAGTTATTAAGTATCCAGGTTTATCAGTTATGAATTGGAGGAAGAAATCAGCAAGATGAAACTGTGAAATTATAGTTTATCTTGTAGAATGAAAAAGGAACAGTCAATAAGGAATTAGGTTCATTCAGTCATTAGGTATTGAAGGGGAATGGTAATTTGTATGTGTACACACATCGTATTAGTGATTGAAACCAGGGCCATTCTTATACAAGGCAAATCTTACCCAGGCTGGCTTGTACTTAAAATCCTCTTGGCTCTGCCTTCTTAGTAGCCTGGATTACATGCTTGTACCCCACACACCAAGGTGCTCTTTATCATTGCCATTAGTATTAGTGTATTTTAAAAGTTTTGCTGTGAGGATATCACAATAAACTTACAGTTATAAAATGCAATCTCTATTTTATCTTACTTTTGTGTGTGTGTGTATGTATGTATGTATGTATGTATGTATGTATGTGTATATATAAATACATACCATCCCGCAAGCTCTTACTTTTTTATGATTGAATCTGAAGATCCAAAATCTTAGATAAAGAAATATTTCTAAGGTATAATATTCAGAATTATTATCTGTCCTCATAGAAAAGTAGTAGAATGGCTTTGGGATTCTAGAATAGTTTAAAAGAGGCAATTTATAACCCCCAGTGAATACTTGTGTTTTATGATGTAGAATTCCTTTTCACTAAGTACTACTTTAGGAAATGAGGAGGTATTTGCTGCCTAGAGTGAATGACTTCACGCATGTGCCTCAGTCGCGGGCTTTCTTCTGCCTTCAGGAACGGGCTCTGACTTCAAGTGGCCCCACTCACAGATCCGAGAGGTTCACCTGCGGCGCTACAACTTAAGGAGATCAGCACTGGAGATATTTCACATTGATCAGTCCAACTACTTTTTCAATTTCAAAAAAGAGGTACAGCAATTACAGAATACTATTTTGAAATAATTTTCTAGCTAAGTGAGCCCAAATAGTATTTTGTGCTATATTCCTGTCAATACATAATATTAAAGAAGAAAATGTATTGTGAGGCTAGTCAGTATATGTAAGAGCTTTTGTTAGGATTTGTTTGGGAACTGAGGTGGTTGTTTTCAATGAATGTATATGTACATAGAACACGGAATAACTATCAGTAGACAACAAACACTATTTGATTGTGGTACAACATGCAATATATAAGACTAGACAAGCTGTGTGTGATGTGCCTGGGTTTCCTTTCCTTTTCTTATGGGGGCACTAATGTCAATATGGTGTTTTGGCCTCATGACACCATTTTTTAAAGCTGTATTCACAAGAGTCAGTTCTTACATTTCACATTGTGGTTCCTAAGAATCAAAGTCAGGTGATCAGGTTTGGTAGTAGGCACCTTCATCCGATAGTTTACTGTCTCCATGACCTCATTTAATATCGATTATCTCTAAATGCCCCACCTCTAATGACCTTGTTATTTGAGGATCAAGTTTCTAAATCATCAACTTTGAAATAACATATTCAAACCATAGCACCAAGCATAGTAAAGAAATTAAAAACATCATCCACTGATGATATGAGATATCCAGAAAAGGTGAAATTGTGAAACTAGTAGTGGATTTGGTTTTCAGGAAAATAGTGAGGCAGCAGAATTGGGGATAACTGCTAAGAATTTTGTAGGGTGGTGAAGATTTTCTAAAGTAAAATAATAATGATAGTGACACAACTGTGAAACAGTAAGAGGACAATTATTCCTAAAGGTTAGTTATGTGTTACTAAAACTATTCCAAAGGCTCTAATCCATATTGGTCTTGACTAGTTTTTAAACTAAACAGAGGTATTTTTTATAGGTTAGAAACAAAGTATATAGCAGACTGTTGTCACTTCATTCTCCTAATAGTTATGGAGCAAGATCACCACAAGAATTATTCAAAGCATCAGGATTGACACAGGTAGGAAATTTTGTAGGTTGCTGTATTGTTCAATTTATATTTCAGAATTTTCCTTAAAAACTTCTGATTATTTTCTTTTGTTCATCCTAACTGCTCTTCTTCCATTTATCTCTTTGTCTGTCTATTTGGTTGGTTAGTTATTTTTAGTTTTGTTGACCCGCAGTATTCTGTCTGGCCCTGACTGTCATGGAATTCACGATGTTGACCAATTTAGCCTCAGACACTCAGAGATCCACCCACCTCTGCCTCCCACGTACTGGGATTAGAGGTGTGATCCATCACCACTGGCCTTTGTTCTCCCATTTAGAGTAACCTTTTGTATTGTGTGTGCGTGTGTGTGTCTAGAATTGGATACAGTCCATGCATGCCAGGCTCTTTGGGGAGGTCCTCCAGCCAAGAATTCTTTTCTGTTGTCTGAAATAAGCCCTGTTTAATAAAGTATAGTCCCTTTTGTTTTTGAATAGAATTTATTCATTAACTACTGCTTTCTCAAGTTTACACCTAAGAACAATTGAGCTTCCTATACATAGAAATATATCTCAATATAAGGACTTCACTTTATAGTTGGCAGCAAACAGATTTCATGTTTTATTGTTCACCATAATTATAACCCTTTGCTTTTGGTCCACAGTGAGTTAAAGTTGGTTGCCACTCTATCAGGAAAACTCTGATGTATAACTTCACTGTGTATTAGAAGACTAAATATAATGAGGTGATTAATAGAAAGGAATGATTTTCTCTTTCTAATCCCACCTCATTTTGGTGTCTGAAGGTGGCTTTTCTTCAGATAGTTAATTAGTTTAAAATCCAGTAACCATAGCTTAGCTCATAGAATGTTTTAGCATGTTAAGGTGCTACATACTTCTAATATGAAAATGTCAAAAGTCAGACAGTCCTTTAGAAATTAAAATTTTAAGATAAATAAAATATTGAATTGAAGAAGTCTCAAGTTTCTTTTTTCTCCTTTATTACATAGGACTAAACTCAGTATTGCTGTGCAAGTGCTCTACACCAACCTTTATCCCTAGGCTTATTTTTTTAATGGTTGGGAAATTGGCCAGGGTATCCTCCAACTTGCCATCCTCCTACCCACACCTTCTGAGTAGCTGGAATTACATGTGTACACTACCACCCCAGGCAAGACTTAAGTCTCATTTAAGACTTCTTAGAGTATAGTATAGTGTTTATTTTATTTTTTTGTTCTTTTTCTTAAAGACTAATTTTTTTTAAGGACATAGATTTTAAAAAGTTGATTTGTCTCCATATTAAACTTTTTAAGCTCCATTCTTTAATCATGAGGCTAAAAGAGAAAATGATTACAAAAAATTATGTTGGTTATTAAAAATTGTCACATTCTAAGAGATTATATAATTCTAATGTTACTTTTCGTGCTGTCTAGAAATGGGTGAATCGAGAAATAACAAACTTTGACTACCTCATTCAAATAAACACAATGGCAGGACGGACCTATAATGACCTTGCACAATACCCTGTGGTGAGTTTTGTATAAATCTCAAAAATAAAATTAACTTACACTTTTATAATGTATAAAACTATATTTTTGTTATATTTATGTTTCTATTTAGAAAAAATGGAAATGCTTGAGTATAGCTCAGTGGTAGATTGTTCTTGTACCATATGTGAAGCTCTGGGTTCAGTCTCCAGTACAATTAAAAACAAACAAACACATACACACAGTACACACAGTCTGCTTTTTTGTTTTGTTTTTTGAGACAGGGTTTGTCTGTGTATATCTGGCTGTTCTGGACTCACTCTGTAGACCAGGCTGGCCTTGAACTCACAGACATCTGCCTGCCTCTGCCTCCTGAGTGCTGGGACTAAAGGTGTGTGCCACCACGCCTGGCCACATACTTTGCTTTTATGTTTTCCACCTTCATATTTTTAAAGAAGTATTAAAACATGAAGGCTAATAATGAAAAATAAAGTCTTTTTTCTTTCTTTTTATTAAACATAGCCCGGAAGAGTTATAGAAAATTACACTACTGAACTGAAGATAAATATTAAAATGTCTTTAAAATATTTAGAACAGGGAAAACTGTTTTTAGTAATTATCCCTTTTTATCTTCATGAACATTTCATATTTGATGTGGAAATATTAGGTTCTCTAGGAAGAAATGTCTAAATTTTGAATTATGTGTCTTTTAGTTTCCTTGGATTTTGCAAGATTATACTTCAGAAGAGTTGGACCTAAATAACCCCACTGTATTTCGAGATCTTTCTAAACCAATTGGGGTAGTTAATGAAAAAAATGCTAAAGCTATGCGAGAAAAGTAAGTGCTTTTTAAATTGGGATACTCATTGTTTGACTTTTTACTGATTTCAATCAAAACTACTAAATGTTACTTTTTTAAATTAAAAATGAAAATTTTTAATTATTGATTTATCAGCATAGTTGTCTTTTTCCAGCACATATATGCGTACACCATACATGTGCCTGCAGAGGTCAGAAGAAGGCATTGGATCTGGAAATGGAGTTACAGGTGCCAGTGAACCGCTTTGTGGGTGCTGTGAACTGAACCAGGTTCTCTGTGAGCACATAGCTACTGTGTGAGTGCTGGGAATTGAACCAGGTCCTCTGTGAGCATCTAGCCACTGTGTGGGTGCTGTGAACTGAACCAGGTTCTCTGTGAGCACATAGCTGCTGTGTGAGTGCTGGGAATTGAACCAGGTCCTCTGTGAGCACCTAGCACTCAGCCCCTAAATATTTGGAAAAAATTATTTTTTAATGTATATGGTTGTTTTGTCTGCATGTATGTCTGTATACCACTTGCATGCCCAGTATCTGCAGAGACAGAAAAGGACATACTAGAACTGGGGTCACAGAGGGTCGTGAGCCACCATATAGGTGCTAGGAACCAATCCCGGTCCTCTGGAAGACATGTGCTCTTTTTTTTAAATACATTTTTTTTTTTTTGTTTCTTGAAGTTACATCTCAATCTCAATCCCCTCCCTACTCTCCCCTCCAGTCCCACCCTCCCACTCTCTTCCCCCTCAACCCACCTATCCCCCCCTTTTTTAAGTTTAAGGTATATCTTTTTCCCCCAAACAGCTCCCCTTTTCAGTCCAACAAATGGCTCTTTCTCTTATAACAATAAATACAATACAAAACAACAGAAATAATTAGGCCACAATTATGAGTTATATGGCTTAGCATACATTCCCAATGTCCAGTCCATATGTATTTGGCAACTGACTTCTATCTAACCATCTCCATGAGTTTAAAGTTCTATATCCAACTCAGCTTTCATCCTAACTTGCATCACAATTTTAAAAATATCTTAGATCCAGAACACCCTCTTAATTCCTAAACAACTCAAAATTTAACTATGAGACTCTAGCTATCTATTCTTCAACTACCTCAGAGACCTGTGAGGGATAAATATATCTGGTTATACAGGAAGTGCAGGGCCAGCAGCTTCCAAAACTAAGAAATGACATACCAGTGGCTGCCTGGACAGTTCCCAATTTCTCTCCATACATTACAGCATCAATCTTCAGCCTTTTGGTCCCATTTCTCTGACAGACATTGATTGTAAAGCAGGACTTATGAAGGACTTGCCTACCCTGTCTTGGCAGAGCTAGGCTGTCTACTTATCTGCTTCCAAGTTTTGTCCTTTTTGAACAGCATTCTGTCTACATTTGAAGCAAGTTGCTAAGAGACAAGCAACATTTGCTTATCCAAATGTAAGAGATAGATAGGTGTGGTCTTCAGAAACCTCAAGAGATCTGCAGAATATGGCATTCAAAGATACTTTAAGATTTTTTTTTTGATGTTGAGACATGTCAGCTCCTGACAGCACCCCCTCTTCTACTCCAAGCAGAAGATGAGCATCGAAGAATCTCCAGTTGGAGATGGTTAAATTAGTGGCAAGCTTATCTCTTGGCAAGCAAAATCCCTTGCTTCAACTGTATCATGTGCTCTTAATCACTGAGCCAACTCTCCAGCTCCCTGTTATCTTTTTTCAACACAAGCTACTTAATTTTTTTTCAAATATCATTGTGCATATTCACTATTCATGTATTACAGAGGGAAAATTTCATACAAGCATATATGTTTAATACATTCCACCATGCTCTGCTCTCTATGACACGCCTATGTATATTTACATATATATGTGTGTGTGTGATTTTATGTGTCTGTATAAAATGTAGGAACCGTAAGTAAAAGAACAAAAACAATGTTTATGAGGATGGCTTAATTATCTTAATATGTCTTTTATAATTGCATCCACTTTTGTACAGATGGCATAACTGTATTCTTCATTATGACTAAAAACAATTCCACTCTTCATTCATTCCTCTTGTTAGATCCCTGTGTTGTATTGATTCTGTAACTTAGCTATTGTAATAGTGCTGCAATAAAAACTTCTGTCCAAGTTGACTTGAAGTCATCTGTCTAAATAGAGTGGCATAGCTGGGTCATATGGTAGGTCTAATTTTAGTTTTGTGAGAACTACCATACTGAGTCCTGTAGTGGGTATAATGAGAGAATTCAAGTTGTGCTGTGATCTCTATGTACACTGTGTCACATAAGCTTTAGGATACACACATTAAATAAATGTGATTTAAAAATTAAAACTATATAGTGTTGGGAGTATATCTCAGGATAAGCACTTAGCTGTTGTGTATGAGGTTTTGGTTTGATCTTCAATGTTGCTAAATAAAATTTTGTTTATTAAGTTATTCACTAGAATAAATAGATATCGGTGCTAGCAAGATGACACAGTAGGTAGAGGCTCTTGCCACCACCTTGAAATTTGAATTTGAGTCCCAGATGCCACATAGACAACTCCTATAGATTGTTCCATGACCTCAGCTTGTGTACCATGCACACACATACATAAAAATTAAACACTGAAAAATAAAGATATGGGACCTGGAGATGCCTCAGCAGTTAAGGATATTTGCTCCTCTTCCAGGACTCCCAAAGTTTAGTTCTCTTTACCTCCTTCCTGTGGCACATAACAACCCATAGCTACAGCTCCAAGGCATCTGACATCTTCAGGCCTCTACGGGCACCTACATGTACATGCAATTCACTCACTTAAACAACATACATGCATACGTATATATGTACATACACTTAAATAAAAGTAATTAAAAATAAATCTTAAAAAGGAAAATAGTAAAGAATAGACAATTATTCATCAGAAAGATTTGTGTATCAAGGAAGTAGAATTAGATTTGATAAAAATGTTTTCTAGTTTAATCTCTATGTCTTAAAAGTTTCTGTAGTCAACCTATGTTATTATTGTATTATACAATAATTTTGGGCCTGGAGAGATGATTGAGCAGTTGCGAGCATGCCCTGCTCTTACGGAGGACTTAGATTAAGTTCCCATTACCCAAGCCTCTGTAACTCCAGTTGTGGGGAGCCTCCTCCTTCTCTGGCCTCCGCTGGCACTGGACATGCAAATGATGCCTACATACCCGCAGGCAAAACACCTGTAAACAAATAAAAAATATTTTAAATGCTTCAAAGCTTGCTTTAGTGATATTTCCTTGTTTAGGAAACATTCTTAGAGATTAGTTTTTTACTGTAGTTATATGTGGGAATGCAGATACTTTATCTGGTAGTAAACCGTATAACTAAGGATTGACCTTTAAAAGAATATTGTACTTTAAGCTAACTGGTATAGTTTTAGACTCCTATTTTATCATTTTGTTATTGTCACAAAACTTCGCTTTTTTTTTTTTTAGGTATGAAAATTTTGAAGATCCGATGGGAACGGTTGATAAGTTTCATTATGGCACTCACTATTCAAATTCTGCAGGGGTCATGCACTATCTTATCCGTGTAGAGCCATTCACTACTCTCCACATCCAGCTTCAGAGTGGAAGGTATGCTTAGAGTATTTTTCTCAATTGTAAAGTTGAGAACTATTTGCTTGATGTCATGTTCTGAATGATAGAGTCATGGCTTTTAAATCTTCCACTAGGTTTTAATTTAGATAAAATCAGTCAGAGTAGTTTAAAAACAATTCATTGGCTGGGTGTGGTGACACATGCCTTTAATACCAGCACTTGGGTGGCGGAGGCAGGTGGATTTCTGTGAGTTTGAGGCCAGCCTAGTCTACAAAGCAGGTCCAGGACAGCCAGGGCTACACAGAGAAATCCTGTCTCAAAAAAAAAAAAAAAAAAGAAGAAAAGAAAAAAGAACAACTCATTCAGATTGACTCATATATAAGACATGAATATGACTTTTTTTCTGTTATTGTAGTAGTGTACATTTGGAATCCCTGCCATTTTGAGAAATCAGCTGGATATCTATAACTAGATATCAGACCAAGGATGCTGCTCATTGGCTGAGAACTTGCCTCACATTTTCAGGGTCATGGGTTCAGTTCCAAGTAGTAACTCCCTCCTCGAGTTACAAACTCGTGATTTAGAGCTAAGTCTGAGCCATCCACAGACAGATCTCGGGTGATGGCACAGTCTTCCTAAGAATGTTTTCTTGAGGACTAGATACAGGAAACAGTTGGGAATTCACAGCACCACTGAAACAGGTCTGCAACACTGTTGTAACAGCATTCTGTGGGGATTGGAGCTCACCTCACAGACTTCCAACTACTCTAAGGAGCCACTGAAACAGGTCTGCAATACTGCTGTAACAGCATTCTGTGGGGATTGGAGCTCACCTCACAGACTCCCAACTACTCTAAGGAAACTCCACAAATCTTCCACTGTCAGTATGCTCCAGGTAGCTCCCTTATATGCATTTTGTTTCCGTTTTGCCTTAGTTCTTACCATTACCATTTTGTTTTCTCAGACCCCACTATGCAAATACAGCCTATTTTATTTCTTTGTAAGAGCTTTGGGTAGCCTGTATTCTCTACCCTGTCTTAATTACAATAAATGTTGGTTTTCAGGAACAGACTCGGTCTCTTAGATTTTTTTTTTTTTTTGGATTTTGATTTATTTATTTTTCTTTTTTTTTTTTTGGTTTTTCGAGACAGGGTTTCTCTGTGTATCCTTGGCTGTCCTGGACTCGCTTTGTAGACCAGGCTGGCTTCAAACTCACAGAGATCCGCCTGCCTCTGCCTCCCGAGTGCTGGGATTAAAGGAGTGCGCCACCACCGCCCGGCCCTATTTATTTATTTTTCAAAAAGAACTCCTGAATAACATCAATGAAATACTGAATTTCTCTTCTATGATCAGATATGGTAGTACTAATTTTTCTTATTTTATTAGAAGACATTTTGTAAGAATATATCACCCAAAGTTAGTTGTTCTTCAACTGATTCAAAAACTATTCATAAAATTAATCAACTCTGCTACATGCTTACTGTAAGATATATGTATCAAATTTTAATTTTAAAAGTTGATATCACAGTAGCATGCCAGTAGTTGATCTCCATTGTGAAGCTTTAGATATGATTACTTCTAAAACAGTAAACTAACATTGAGTTTTTTATGTATTAATTTCCTTTGAAAAGCAAAAATAAACCTAAGAATTAATTTGTAAAGAAAATAACAAAACAAAGTATGATATATGGAGAAGACTTTTGGAAAAATCAAATGTCATTTTGTGCACTTTTATTTATATCATGTCTAAATGGAGACTCTCATAAATATCAACTTTATAAAATAGCATGTCCCTCAAAAATAAGTTGATTCAAGGTACACCTGTAAAAATCATATATTTGATTCTGGTCTCTTAGATTATTAAACATCAGTAAAATGTTTTACTGACAAAAGATAATTTCCCTTCATAAGATACAGGTGATATAACTAGGTTTGTTTTTTACACTTTCATGAAAAAAAAAAATCTGATTTTACAAAGCTGTAAAATGAATTGTTAGTGCTTTATAAGATACCATCAAGAAAGTACAAACAACAAAGACAGTTCATTAAAGTACTTCCATTTCAACTATATACAGGATCCTTACAACCAAATTTTACAAAACTGAATTTAAAGGTTTGGAAAGGGGTCTGAATAGATATTTCTCTAATGAAAGTAAACAGGTGTCTAGCACATACAAAAATGTGCAACATCATTAGCCCTCAGGGGAATTCAAGTCAAAATCACAATGAGAGGAGGTCACTTCACACCCTATAATCAGTTATTAAAAATAAAATAGAAAAAAAACTACTGTTTGATGGTTGTGATGTAAAATTAGAAATGATGGTTTAGAATTGTAAAATAGTAGCCTTTATAGAAAATAGTCTGGCAGTTCTTCAAGAGGTTAAACATGAAATTATTATGACTAGCAATTCTGCTTCTAAGTTACTACCCAGCATAATTTGTGCACCCATATTCGTAACACCATTGTTCTGAACTGACAAATGGATCAAAAAATAGTAGACATTTACTGCTCTTAAAATTAGTAATTCATATTAATTATTAAAAATTAATGTAAGGGCTGGAGAGATGGCTCAGCAGTTAAGAGCACTGGCTGTTCTTCCAAGGGACCTGGGTTCAAACCCCAGCACTCACATGGAAGTTCACAACTGTGTGTAATGGCTGGGCTTGTTGGTGCACGCCTTTAATCCCAGCAGTTGTGAGGTAGAGGCAGGTGGATCTCTGGAAGTTCAAGGCTAGCCTGGTCTACAGAGTGAGTCCAGGACAGCCAGGGCTACACAGAGAAACCCAGTCTCAAAAAACAAAACAAAACTAATATAAAATTAATGGCTGGGGATATAGCTTAGTTGATATGTATGTTTACTTAGCATGCCTGATGCCCTACGTTTGAGCCCCAGCACTGTATAAACCTGATGTGAAGGCACACTACTGTAGTAGAATTATTCTGGGGGTTTGCTACACCCCTTTAAACCTTTGTTCCTGAGTAAATTACACAGAAACACTATATTTTATTAATATGATTCAGGCCCTATGCTGGGCAGGTTCTGAGCTATACCAATCCTACCACCTTTAAAATCCACATGAAAGCCAATACTTGCCAATTATTGCCAATTGATGACTCCCAGGTGGCTTCTGCTCTATCAGCCTGTCCCTCAGAGCAAGCTCATCTTGGCCATGTGCTCATGGTCCATACTACCTGTGGCGACTTCCTTCTTCCTCTCTCTCTCTCTGCCCCACCCCTCTTGTCTCCATCCTTATGAGACCCCAGACCCAGGAACCTCAGCTCCACCTACTACCTCTCTTCTGCCTAGCTATAATATAGGCTGTCAGCAACTTTCATTAACCAACCAGAGATAATTGGAGGGCAAGGTTTACATAAAATCATTCTGTGTACATGAGAATCTGCTCATCTGTATTGCAACCAAATCTTAGGGTTCAGTATTTAGCATTTGAATATATAGCAGCACCAGGCCAACCCCCAACACACTACAGTAATCCCAGCACTTGGAGATGGAGGCAAGGGTTTAAGGTCATCTTCACCTACATAGACCGCTCAAGGTTGGATTATGTGAGGCTCTGTCTTTAAAAAATATCAAATTAGTCATTAGTGCCAATCTGCCACTTTAGACTAAAGCCCATTGCTTAATTTTTCCATGAGCATAACACGAAGAAGAAAAAAATCAAATGAATGTTGTTTTTTTTTGTAATTAAGGAAAGCATAATACAGTTAGAGCATTACCACTTGAGGTCTTTCCAGCTATCATAGATAGACTGAGTATCTATAATGAAACATAAATCAACTAAAATTCAAGGGGCTGAGGAAACAGCTCACTTATGTCTGTTGTATACGGCCATGAGGACTTGAGTTTGGGGCTCCAGCAGCCACATAAAGGCCTACGTGAAGGACTGGGGACAGGCTAGTCCTCAGGGCTCACTGGCCAGCCAGTCTAGCTAGTTGGTGAGAGCCTGTGTCGGTCAGCAAGAGATCTTATCTTGAAAAATTAATTGAAGTGAGCTAATAACACAAATAATTTACAAATGCTTAGCCACAATACTATTTCCCTGATTACCCTCTGCTTTTTAATGGAAGAATTTATGCTGATAATGTATTAAGGATTAGTGCAGAAACATTGCTATAAAACTCTTAAATAAATATCTAAGTACTGTTATGGTTAGTTATTTTGAACTCAGATTTTTTTTTTCTTTCCAGATAAGCTTTCATGTTGTAGCCTACATTGGCTTGGAATTCACTCTGTATGCTAGTCTGGCCTTGTATTTGGAAAAGTCCTGCCTCAGCATTCTAAGTTCTGGGATTTTAAGGCATTGACTTCTGTGCCCACTGTATAATTTGATTTTCAAATATATAACTTACATTCACTTTTTGTAACAAATCTTACTAAGCAAATTTTGTGCCTTTAAAATTATTTGGTGGTACCGTGGTTCAATCCAGAGGGCCTGAGCATTCTAGGGAAGCTGTCTACCAATGACCTGCATATCCAACCAATATACCTTTGCTTAAAACATATACTCTTTTTTTTTTTTTTTTTTTTGGTTTTTCGAGACAAGGTTTCTCTGTGTAGCTCTGGCTGTCCTGGACTCACTTTATAGACCAGGCTGGCCTCGAACTCACAAAGATCCGCCTGCCTCTGCCTCCCAAGTGCTGGGATTAAAGGCGTGCGCCACCACCGCCCGGCTTAACATATACTCTTTTAAGAGTATATATTTAGTTTATTTGACATTGTGTTCTAGTAATCGATTTTCAACTAATTTAAACAAAATGATACTGACAACTATGCTAATAGTATTTAACTCCTGACAACAAACTGAATTATAGATTATTATCACAAAGATAATAAAAGTTGTTTTCAGATACTAAAGAGGAAGATTAAGAAAGAACGGCTGTAACCACATAGAAATTTGAAGGGAATGTAAAGGGTTTTGTTGTGTGCTTCCTTGTTTCATCCAGGACTCTTTTGTCTTTCAATCCCACATCAGGTTTGACTGTGCAGACCGACAGTTTCATTCCATCCCTGCTACCTGGCGGGCACTGTTGGATAATACATATGATGTAAAAGAACTTATTCCTGAATTCTTCTATTTCCCAGAGTTCTTAGAAAATCAAAATGGTAAGAAATAGAGGATTTAAATTTTTATTCAATAGGTTCCTATGAAAAATCCTGAAAAGCAATTTTGAGGGCATTTTCTGTAATATTGCATAATTTATTTAAGGTTTGTTCTGTGTGTAGATTATTCAGTGACAGGATTTAACTTTAACCTGGGAAATGACATACAGAGCCAAGTCTTTCCAGAAAAGTGATATAGGAAACTTAAGATACTAGTCAAATTTGAACTCATAAGAGAACTTACCTCAGAGTAGTCTTTATTTACTAGAGACACAAAAACTGCTGTCCACTGCCGTTACAAGTCTTTGAGGTAAATAAGGTGATACTTTGGACCAAGGTCAGTGAGGCAGATCCGTGAACAAACTCCTATTTTTAGAGTATCACTGTAGCATATTCACCAATTTATTTATATGTTTTTCCTATATATAACTGCTTTCAGAAATTAAAGATCAATTTGAGTGGTTAAAGAGACCACATAACTCACAAAGATACAAATGTTCTTATACATTTTAAAGAAGACTTTTGCTGACTCTATTCAGAATGTACAAAAGATGCACATTTAAAATAATGGCTACTAGTTCCGGGCGGTGGTGGTGCACGCCTTTAATCCCAGCACTTGGGAGGCAGAGGCAGGCGGATCTTTGTGAGTTCGAGGCCAGCCTGGTCTACAAAGTGAGTCCAGGACAGCCAAGGATACACAGAGAAACCCTGTCTCGAAAAACAGAAAAAAAAAAAAAAAATGGCTACTCTTTGAGTAAAAAAGTTGTACTCTTTGAAAAAATTAGGTTTTTGCTGTAGAGATGCATGATGCTAATTAAAATTTAAGAATATTCAATTTTTTTCTGTATTTTATTTTGCTTTATTTTTATTTTTTTCTTTGATGTGTGTGATACTGGAGACTGAACTCAGAGTCAGTCTGAGTTGGCACATACTCCACAAACAAACTGCTTCCCTAGCCTTACATTTGTTTTTAAAGCACAAATAAATATGCAAAGCTTTGGAGTATGTTTTATGTAGATTGTTAGTCAGCTGGACTGGAATTTACTGAAGCCATTGTATGTCTGGGTTAAGAAGAATGATTAGGCTGAATTTGAATGAAAAACTTAAGGTACTCTGCTTCACAATTCATGATATTCGTCAGAGCTAATTGCTACCTTCAACCCTATGACCTCATGGTCCCGATGTAAAACTAATTGCTTGATAGGAATTGGGCAGGAGAAAACAAATGCATCATCTAATAGGAATAAATAGCAATAAAATCAACACAAAATTCCACAATAAAATATGAGGCTTTTTTAAGTTTATAGATAATTTAGTTGCAGGTTGTTTAGTATCATCATGGCCAATTTCTGTATTTTCACTCTGTTATTCTGAGAATTTTGGCTTTGTCATGGCTAATCTTTCTCATTGTTACAGATAATTGAAACAGGCTAAACATAGTAGTTAAAAACAATAGCATCTTACAAAGATGGGGACATTGATCTGTTGTGTCCTTTCCTAACTATAACTCTATGACTTCATTCTCTAGAACTGTGATCTATGCCAGCCACTAAAGAAATCACATGCAACAGACATGACATTCAGGGCAGAGGTGAATGTGCAAATGAACTGAAGGTCCATGAAAGTAAAGTCACGGGAGATGGCTGAGGTGGACAGGGAGCAGCTCCTGCTGCACAGTGGTCACCTACAGAAAGCCTAGCACCCGTGTCCCTCTCACACCTTTGACCTCACCTAGACTTAGGAAATGGGATATTTCAAGGCAGCACACTGATATTTCAGGACTGGTATTTTAAGACCTTTTTAAAAAAAAGATTTATTACTCATTTTATATATATGAGTGCTCTGTTTTCGTGCACAGCAGAAGAGCAAATCAGAGTCCTTTAAAAATGGTTGTGAGTCACAATGTGGTTGCCGGGAATTGAATTCAGGACCTCTGGAAGAGCAACCAGTGCTCTTAACTGCTGAGCCATCTCTCTAGCCCCTTTAAGACTTCTTTTGAAGGTCTTCTGTATTAACACTTTCCGTCTCACGGTGTGTGAACAAGAAAACCTCATACTCGTGCACCACCATACCTGGCCCCCTTTTTGAGACTAGCTGGGTTGGCTGCCTAGCAAACCTTAAAATCCTTCTGTGTCCACCCCCAGCTCTGTGGTCACTGGCATGAGCCACTGTACCTGGCTTTACATGGGTGACAGAAATCCAAATTCAGATGTCTATGATTGAGTGCCTGAAATGTACCCACTGAGTTTCTCCCAACTTTCCCTTCCCCGCTTCCCACAGAAAACGAACGCTTACTCTGATATGCCTTCTAAAAATGAGTTTTAAAATAGTTTAATTAATGAAAACAGTATACTGCAATAGATAGGTAAATTCTCTTCTAGTTTTATATTCTCTTTTCTATTTGTTTTTTATCACATTTTAAAATCTAAAATGTTCTGATGTTTTTATTTTTTGTGTGTCTTAGAATTTAATTTGGGTTATCTACAAGTTTCCAAAGAAGTGGTAAATGATGTCATTCTTCCACGGTGGGCTAAATCAGCTGAAGATTTCATTTATAAACACAGAAAAGCTCTGGTAAGACTTTTGTTGTATCACTACCATATCTAACAAAATATAGATGTTTTTCTTTTTTGTTTTTCGAGATAAAGTTTCTCTGTGTAACAGAGCCCTGGCTGTCCTGGACTGGCTTTGTAGACCAGGCTGACCTCAAACTCACAGAGATCTGCCTGCCTCTGCCTCCTGAGTGCTGTTATTAAAGGCATGTGCCACCACCCCCAGTATAGATGTGTTTTTCAAAAATAAGTTGTGTACTTTTTTCTAGATTAATTTGCTGTCTGTTGTGTATTACTGTTCTAGAAAGTACAATATGGTAATTTAACTTTAGGATATAAATCTTGTGATACTATCCATGAATACGTAACTAAATATAGGTTTCTTCCTTTTCTGTTTTTAATAATAGTTTATAATGGTATATATGCAAATCTAATAAATAGCAATTATCGGTGTCATAAGTTTTTTATTTCTGGTATATAGGAAATGAAGTTTCCTATCAAGTCTTAGATTTTTTTTCTTGATTTAAAAAGTATTAGTCGCCGGGCGGTGGTGGCGCACGCCTTTAATCCCAGCACTTGGGAGGCAGAGGCAGGCGGATCTTTGCGAGTTCGAGGCCAGCCTGGTCTACAAAGCGAGTCCAGGACAGCCAGAGCTGTTAAACAGTGAAACCCTGTCTCGAAAAACCAAAAAAAAAAAGTATTAGTCAACTCTTACAAAAGAAACTACCACAAAGATGCATTCCATACCTCTGATTAACTCTCAAGATTTTGGGAGATGTTAATAGCTTTTTAGTTTGTTTTCTTCATCCAGTAGATTTCAGGAGAGTTTTGAATTTTTGGTTTTCAAATTAGGGATGCTCATCTGGTAAATCCTCTGCAAATACTTCAAAATCTCCGTAAATTCACAGTCCAAGTTGGGAGTTACTTAGGAGGCTGAAGCCTGAGTTCATGACTTTGAGGCTAGCCTGAACAATATGATACGAACTTGTCTGAAACAGAACAAAATAAACAGCAACAGGCAAAATCTCAATTCATTGTAGCCCTAATCATTCCAGTTCTCGGTGTGTCTGCTATATGGGTTGCTAGTCTATTTACCCAGCTGGTATAATTTAATGTTTTGCACTTTCTGTTTTTGTTTGAAATCAGTTCAGCATGACTACATTTTTCAAATATTTCTGAAAGATTACCCAAATTGCTAATAAAACCAGCCTAATCCAAAATGCCATTTTAAAAAATCTTACCAATGTTTTGGTAAATTTACAACCTGGAATTGAAGGACTGCTAAGAGTTAGTTTGACATTGATAATTATGTTATCATGATAATGGAGTGTCTCATAGCACTCCATTCACCAAGCATGTACCTTTAAAAAATGTTACAAGTGTTTTGTCTGCATGTAGGTCTATATATGTGTGTACAGTGCCCTAATAGGCAGAGGGGTCAGATATCCCGGAGCTGGAGTTAGAGATGGGTGCTAACCTTCATGTGGGTGCTGGGAATCCAACATGCCTTCTCTAGAAGGAAAGATGTTCTCTAGAAAGGAACATCTCTAGAAGGGTGTTCTTAACTACTGAGCTATCTCTCTGGCTCCATGCCCTTCTTAAAAAGAATGAATTTAGATTATGGTTGGAAGATACCTATGATTAAGTTTGTTCTCTTTCTAGGAGTCTGAATATGTTTCTGCTCATCTTCATGAATGGATAGATCTAATTTTTGGCTACAAACAGAGAGGACCTGCTGCAGTGGAGGCACTCAATGTCTTTTATTACTGTAGTTATGAAGGTATAAGCCTAAATACTTCTTCTCTTGTAGTACTTGGAGAGAATTAGTGTCTATTTGTTAGACATAGTGTTTGAGTCTAAGTAGTTAAGATGGGGAAGAGTGCATCAACAAAATGGCTGCCACTGTTTCAATTTTGTAATAGCAGTTTATGATTGTGTGTGTGATGGAAATCTAATTATAAATGACAGTTATCATACGCTTTTTGTTTCTTGTATGAGAAATCAAATTTCCTAATTAATCAAGTCTTATGTTGAATGTTACAAATTATATTTTTAGTGAACTTTGAAAGAAGGCATTTAGAATTACCAGTAATAAATTCGTCTAATAACTTTAACTTAGCATCAAAACTGTTTCTGAGAGCTTTGGGAAGAAAAATGTTCTCTTTTTTAAGTCTTTTTTGTGTGTATATGTACAAGGTGTGTGTGTACACAAGGAAGTTGAAAGTATGGCAGTCAGTCTTCCTCAGTGATTTTTTTTCTCCTTATTTTTAGCAGAATCTCTCACACGTACCCATACACATATGTGCATACATACACAAACACACACAAATAAAAATATTGAGTATTTTTTAGAAAGTACTTTGTGATGGCATAAGTTGAATATTAATATTTTGTTTAAAATGTGTTAATTGGTCCTTGATATGTTTGTTAGAATCATGCTGGTTTGTTTTTTCTCAAGAGTGAGTTGATTACTTGTGTTTCAGGTGCTGTAGATCTTGATGCCTTAACAGATGAAAAGGAAAGAAAAGCCTTAGAAGGGATGATTAATAATTTTGGGCAAACACCTTGTCAGCTGTTAAAGGTAAATTATATAAGTTATCGACTGCTTTAGTTCTCAGCCTTCCTAATGCTGCGACCCTTTAATACAGTTCCTCATGTTATGGTAACCCCCAACCAGAAAATTATTTTTGTTGCTACTTCCTAACTGTAATTTGCTACTGTTATGAGTTAGAGATAGAGGTTTACTAAAAGTGTCATGACAGGTTGAGAATGGCTGGCTTGAAGAATGATATTTTGAAGTATTCTGAGGCTTCAAGAGTAGGGTTCTAGAATATGTCATTGATAGGGCTTGACTGACATGAGTCCACTTACCCTTGGCTAGGCTGTAATGTGCTCTTGTGATTGATGCCCCTGATGCTAGGAGGACTGACGTGTTAAGTAGAGAGACTTAAGTGAAGTCTAGAATTGAATTTTCAAGGATAGTACTACTATTGTTTTTTAAGTTTTAGTAATTTAAAACTTCAAGAATCATTGCCCAGAATTTAGGAAAAATTAAAACATCACTTAAAAATAAGTAGATTTGATTTTTATATACATACATACATACATATATTTCTCAAATAGAGATAGTTTTTTTTTTTTTTTTTTGGTTTTTCGAGACAGGGTTTCTCTGTGTAGCCCTGGCTGTCCTGGACTCACTTTGTAGACCAGGCTGGCCTCGAACTCACAAAGATCCGCCTGCCTCTGCCTCCCAAGTGCTGGGATTAAAGGCGTGCACCACCACCGCCCGGCAAATAGAGATAGTTTTAATGATATACTGTATTTGCTTTTCAGTGTTTTATACATATGTAATTTTAAACTACTGAAACCATCCAATAAATGATACTGAAGAGCCTAAACCCAGTGTTAAGACTCTAATTATGATATATGTACAATATGTAATCAAATTATTAAATATTGCTGTTTCCTCATACTGGTATCAAGAGAAATTGTTATCTTCGTCATTGAAACTGATTCATGAAAGTCAGTCCACTCTTTTGGAAGCTGTTATCTTTGCTAACATGAATTTAAGGATAAAGAATAAATAATAATATCCATTATTAAGTATATTCTTTTAATTTAAACACTGTGAATTATTTTCCCTAACCTTCACAGTAATGATACAATTATCTTCATTTTTAAAATTAATTCAACCAAGACAAGGGTGATGGCTCAGAGGGTAACAGTACTTGCTGTGCCAGCCTGATGAAACTGACGCTTTGACTTTGCATGGCTTCAGGGAGCAAGGGGAGACAAGGAAATGACAGGCACACGTGCAGAAAGGTGAAATCAGGTGGACTGTGCTCTCTGGGGGAGAGGCCACAGTAACCCAGAAATTCAGCTAGTTTATTTTCTACATCTGAATTGAGGAGGCAGGTTTAGTTAATTTTGCCAAGAGGTCTCTGTACGGGAGCAAGTCTCAGGCTGTAATCACCCAGGAGAGGAAACTGTGGTCAACATTTTCTGCAACATTATCATCATCTGACCACGGGCCTGGGGAAGGCTTGCCATGTCATGTGGCATTGGGCCCTTGACAAGGCTGCATCCCTGTCAACAATATACATTCACTCAGGGCCTCCTCCTGAGGAGGAGTCCTCCTGTGGACTCAGGGAGTCCACAACCTGAGTTCAGTCCTTCGAAGTCACATGGAAGGGGAGGGAGGCAGATGCAGTGGGGCCAAGCTGTACCCTCAGAACTTAAACCACTTAACACTATAAATGTAACACCATGGAGAGAAGGGAGGATTGTCAAGAAGCTTGATGGTTACCACAGAACAGCGACAGAAAAAAGATACCTCAAAATAAGGAAGAAAGAGAATGGAATCTTAAAAAGTCCATCCATTTACCTCCACTCAGACATGGGTACCTACACTCATGTATACACTAAACAAACATAAATAAATAAATAAATAAAGTATTAGGGCCAGCAAGATGACTCAGTGGGTAAAAATAAGGGTTTTGTGAGTTGAACTCAGGTCCTCTTGTTTGCTTCTAGACAAGTTGTGTACTAACTGAACCACCTCCCCAGTACCAGCTTTTATTGTGGTTAAAAATAATTACAAAGTATCTGAGGTTGTAGCCTAGTCCAGGAATGTTTACTTAGCATGTGCAAGGTCCAAGTTTAGTCCCCATCACCATAAACACAAAAGAGGACACTTAGAGTTAGGGTTAGTAAGTATTAAAGCTGCACGTCTAGTGTCACATCTGTTACCTACAGTCTAGTATTTCATAATAGAGACAAAAGAATCTGACTGTGCCTTGTTTTCTTTCTGAAACAACAACTTAACTCCCGTAGCCTACACTGCTGTGGAACTCTCTGTACCTGGCTTCAAACTCAAACTCTTCCCACCTGTCTTCTGAGCACTTGGATAGCCAGCACTGGTGATTTGGTGGTAGAGTTCTCACCTGCCAAATCTAGGATTACAGGTGTATGTGATCATGTCTTTAGAAAGACACCTCTTACACATTTTTTTTTTTTTGGTTTTTTTCAAGACAGGGTTTCTCTGACTATCTCTGGCTGTCCTGGACTCGCTTTGTAGACCAGGCGGGCCTCGAACTCACAAAGATCCGCCTGCCTCTGCCTCCCAAGTGCTGGGATTAAAGGTGTGCGCCACCACCACCTGGCCCTCTTACACATTTTAATTGTGCCCTTGCAATAGTGATGATATATTTAATATATTATCAGTATATTTATTTAACATTAATATACTGTTAATTCTGCATCTTTGACATGACTGGTAAGAAAAATAATCATTATTTATAAGTTGTACGGTCATGTCTATAATTAGATTTTGGTAGCTTCTACATTTTGATCAGTCTTGTTTCAGGAATTAAATATTATACTACATTATAAAGTTTGAATGCTAAGTGCTTCATTAATTTTGCCAAATATTTACTAAACATCTGCCAAGTTTGAGATGGCTTCTGGATGCTTAAAAATCCAAAAATGAAGAAGACTCACAGCTGTCCTTAAGGAATCTATAGCCAGGCTGGTGAGATGACTCAGCAGGAAGAGAAGTACCTGCTGCCAAGCCTGATGACCTCAGCTTGGTAGAGGGAAGAGAATTGACTCCTCCAAGTTGTCCTCTGAACTCCACACATGTATGATATGTATATGTCCACATATACACAGAAAATAAATAAAATGGAACTTAGAACTTAAAAAAAAAGATTTCTATAGGCTGGATGATAAAGATTGATCATCAGTAACTGATGAATACTTAAAATAAAAAGCTAAGAAAGAAGCCGGGCGGTGGTGGCGCATGCCTTTAATCCCAGCACTTGGGAGGCAGAGGTAGGCAGATCTTTGTGAGTTCGAGGCCAGCCTGGTCTACAAAGCGAGTCCAGGACAGCCAGAGCTGTTAAACAGAGAAACCCTGTCTCGAAAAACCAAAAAAAAAAAAAAAGCTTAAGAAAGCCTAAATAATTAGTGAAAGAGTATGAAAAAAAATTATTCTGACCTGGAAATGCAGGAGTGTTATCAATAAGACAAATTTTAAAGTAGAAATGAGATGTTCATAGAAAAGAAAAGGGGATGTGAAACCCAACTTTTTAAAATTTATTAACTATTATTTATTGGTCACTATATTCACTTACAACAAATAAACTTACTTAACTACTAACCCTACAAATTCCTACAACCCCTATGAATGCCTACAACCCCTATGACCTACCCACTAAACCTATTGATAACTATTGCAACTATTTTCCTAACCTTGTAGAAGGATACAGTCTCTGGGGCAGGTCCTCAATCACCAGGAAACCAGTCTCTGGGGTAGACCCTTTAATGCACTTAGCAGTCTTTTTTCTGGAATATCTCAGACGTAGATATGTCAGGGTAAATTGGCTATGGCGGTCTCACCTTAAATAAGGCTTGAGGCTTTCTTCTCTCTGGGAGACCCCAGCCGTCTGTAAGCTTATTTCCTTTGTATCAGCAACTCTGCCGCTCTGCCTCAGTCTTTAAAGCTGGCCACAGTTTCGTTCAGACCACTGTTCGGACAGGTCAAACCCCTCTAAGGCAAAAGCTGAGCCATGGGGTTTAGTCCTTGGCCTTTGCTGTCTTGCTGAGGCTTTATCTGCTCACCAGCTTCTTTCTGCCTCAGGGAGACCTGACCATCAGTTCACCAGCACTTTCTCCATCAGAGGATACAAATTACTGGTTGTCCTTTCTAGCGTGAGGACTCGCTAGCATCGGCTCTCTAGCATGGGGCCCCTAGCACACCCTCTTCCAGGCTCATCCACTTGTCCTTAAATAGGGTCGCTCCATGTTCCACCTGCTTCAGCTTAATCTGGGCTCTGCCCACTTAGCAGTTGAAAACAATGCCAGGTCATAAAGTCTTTCCTTGTTTCACCTGGCTTCAGCCTTGTTTTTAGTCCAGAGACTCCCCTTGTTTCACGTGACTTCATCCTTGTTTTTAGTCCACAAGCTGATAAGCTAATTGCTCACAGTGAAGTTGATCTTCATGCCCCAGATTAAGAGACTGTATCAGAAACCCCTAGATATTTACTAAATCTAATTTATACTAATCTAACTCCCTGCAGGGGTGAATGGAAAATTTGCTGGGGGAATAGGCTGAGCCATGGCCTGGAATTGTTAACAGTGCGTAGTGTGCATTCTGTTGTAGCTCAGTCCACTGTGCATGAGTGAACACAGACATGTTTTCATGTAACTGAAATTTTCCTTAAAATTATTTTGAAGGAACCACACCCTCCAAGATTATCAGTAGAAGAAGCCATCCAACAGCAGACCAAAACAGAAATCTCAACCCTAAACCTCTTTCAACACCTCCCTGAACTGAAGTCATTTTTTATAGAGGTAATACCCATCTTGGTACTATCAGAAACTTTTCTCCAGTTCTATAGACTTCAATTAATTTGTGTGTGTTTATGTGTATGTTTGTACATGTATGTGCACGTGTTTTCATCCATGCCTATAGTTGCACCACTCATTTGGTGTGTGTGGAAAGCCAAAGGTCAACTTCGAGTATCTTCCTCTGTTGGTCTCTCCACCTTATTTCTTAAAGACAAAGTCTCTCACTAAGCCAAAACCTTGCTGTTGTGGCTCAGCTGGCTGGCCGCGGAGCCGGGGACCTTCCTCCTTCACCCCCAGGGCTGGGCTCACAGGTGCATGCTGCTTCACTCAGCTTTTTTGTTAAATAGGTGCTGGGATTTCAACACAGCTTACTGACTAAACCAGCTCCCCACTCCAGTGTATTCAATTTTAATGGAGGAAAATATTGTAATATGATATTTAAAACAAAATTATATGTATTTGTGTGTGCCTGAATGAGTTTATGTGCATCATATACGTGCAGTGCCTGGGGAGGCTAGAAGTGAGTATACTTCTGGAACTAGGGTTACAGGTGCTTATGAGCTGCTTGGTATGGGTACTGGAATTCAAACCCAAATCCTCTTCAGGAGGTCTTACCTACCAAGCCAGATTTCTAGCCTCTGTCTTGGATTTTTAAATAGCTTTCATGCTATCTTTTCTTTGCTGCTAAGTGGTATTCTGAACTGTTTTTCTTGGCTTGCTTTCTTGACAAGTCTTGAGTTGCATTTCTCTGATGATTAAGGATGTTGAACATTTCTTCAAGTGTCTCTCAGCCATTATGTGAATTCTCAGTTTAGCTCTCTTCCCCATTTTTTGATTGGATTATTTTGTTTCTTGGTGTTTAATTTCTTGAGTTCTTTATAAATTATGGATTTTAGCCCTCTGTTAAATATGGGATTGGTAAAGATCTTTTTCCAGTCTGTAGGTTGCCGTAAATGTGACAGCACATGATGTTGAGACTGTGGAGAAAGAGGAACACTCCTCGATTGCTGGTGGAAGTACAAACTTGTACAACCACTATGGAAATCAGTCTGGCAATATCTTAGAAAACTTGGAATAGCTCTATCTCATGGCCCAGCCATACCACTTCTGGGTATACATCCAAACGATTCCTCACCAAACCACAAGGATGTTTCCTCATCTATGTTCATAGCAGCCTTATTTGTAACAGCTAGAAACTGGAAACAATCCAGATGTCCCTCAACCAAGGAATGGATAAAAAAAAACCTGTGGTACATCTACACAATGGAATACTACTAAGCTATGAGAAACAAGGAAATCAAGCAGTTTGCAGCCAAATGGATGGAACTAGAAAAACTCATCCTGAGTGAGCTAACCCAGACTCAGAAGGATACACATGACATCTATTCACTTATAATTGGATTTTAGCCATGTAGTACAGGATAACTATCCTACAACCAACATACCAAAAGGAACAGGAGCATAGACTTTGTTACCTGTTAGTGGGACACTTTCCTCTAATGGAGTTGCAAATAGGCCCCCAGTGCAAGAGGAAGCTCTTAGCCGTCATATGACTGCTGAACTGAGGGACAACCCACTCTGGAAGAGTAGGATAGATGGGAGAGGGGTGAGAGTGGGGAGAAAGTGGGGGGTGGGACTGGGAAGGGTGGAGAGAGAGGACTGTGATGGAGATGTAACCTGAAGTCATAAACATAAAAAAATTATTTTTTGTAATAATTGAAATACTGTGTAGATGGTGATATTTAATAGCTCTTAATTATGTATGCTCATCTATAAAATATGTCCCAGTGCATGGGATTTTAATTGATAGTGTTAGAAGGAATAGTCAAGTAAAATAGTAGCTAATGCTATAATTGAAAGAGAACCCATAAATTTCCCTTAAAAATCCTAGCACACATGTGCTTCCCTTCTTTTGACTTTGCGAGTCTGAGATTATTTATTCCCTGTGTTTTCTTTGGTGTGGTTAGCCTCTTTAGGTTGCAGTTTTCGTGCTAGTGCCTCTGTGGGCTGGTTTTGTAGGCAGATGTTGCTTAAGTTTGGTTTTACTGTGGAATGTGTTATTTTCCCCATCTGTTTCAGGTGAAAGTTTTGCTGGGTGTAGTGGTCTGGGCTGGGCTGTGGTCACTTAGTCTCATCTGTCCAGACCCTTCTGGCTTTGAGAGTCTCCATTGAGAAGTCAGGTAGGATGTTAATAGGTCTGTCATTATGGTTAGGCATAAAAGGCCTTAGCTTTTTGCTTTGGAGCTTTTGATGTTCTTTTTTAATTTTGTATGTTTAGTGTTTGTTTATTTTTACTGAGAGGACTTTCTCTCAAGACTAATCTGTTTAATGTTCTGGATGCTTCTTGTATCCTGATTCACACCCCCTTCTTTAGGTTAGGAAATTTTTCTTCTATAATTTTTTTTTTTTCGAGACAGGGTTTCTCTGTGTAGCCCTGGCTGTCCTGGACTCACTTTGTTGACCAGGCTGGCCTCGAACTCACAAAGATCCGCCTGCCTCTGCCTCCCAAGTGCTGGGATTAAAGGCGTGCGCCACCACCGCCCGGCTTTTCTTCTATAATTTTGTTGAAAAAATTTTCTGTGCCTTTGACCTGGGTTTCATCTCCTTTCTCTATTCCTGTTATTTTTTTTTAATGTTTATTACTTCAAGTTACATCTCCATCACAGTGCCCTCTCACCCTCTACTCCCTTTCCCTTCTATCCTACTCCTTCAGAGTGGGGTGTCCCTACATATCAGTCCCCCACCCCAGTTCAGCAGTCATATGAGGGTCTCCTCATACACTGGGTACCTACAAGGCAGCCCCACTAGGGCAAAGTGTTTCATTAACAGGTAACAGAGTCTATGTTCCTGTTCCCTTTGGTGTATTGGTTGTAGTATAGTTATCCTGTACTATATGGCTAAAACCCGTTTATAAGTGAATCGATGCCATGTGCATCCTTCTGAGTCTGGGTTAGCTCACTCAGGATGAGCTTCTCTAGTTCCATCCATTTGGCTGCAAATTGCAGGATTTCGTTTTTTTCTGATGGCTGAGTAGTATTCCATTGTGTAGATGTACCAGAGTTTTTTAGTCCATTTGTCAGTTGAGGGACATCTGGGTTGTTTCCAGTTACTAGCTATTACAAATAAGGCTGCTATGAATATAGATGATACTCCTGTTATTCTTATATTTGGTGTTTTCACTGTATCCCAGGCTTCCTAGATAATTTATGTCCAGGATTTTTTTTTAACATTTTCTTTGACCTAAGTATTTGTTTCTTCTTTGTGTCTTTAATGCTTGAGATTCTCTCTTCCATCTCCCATATTCTGTTGGTGAGGCTTGCCTCTGAGGTTCCTATTTGAGGTTATCTTTGAGTACCTAAGTTTTTTATTTCCAGATTTACCTCAGTTTGAGTTTTCTTTATTGATTCTATTTTTAATTTCATGTCTTGATTTATTCTATTCCTTCCAGTGTTTGTGTTTATATAGGTTTCTTTAAGGGATTTGTTCATTTTTTCTTTAAGAACCTCTATCATGAAACCCTGTCTCAAAAAACAAACAAATACTAAGAACCCCTATTTTATACATGGAAACGCTATTTTAAGGCTATTTGTTTTGCTTCAACTATGTCGCAGTATTCAGGGCCTGTGGTGGTAAGGTTGTTGGGCTTGTGGAAATGTTGTCCTGGCTATTTTTCAACTGGTATCTAGGCATGTAGGTTTTAGAAAACTGTAATTCTAGGCCTTGATTTTGTTGGGTGGGTGTTTTGTTCCTTGGTTTCTGTTTCCCTCTCTGGTTTTTAGGAAGGTGTGTTGGCTGGCTGTGTGTTGCTTGGTAAGAAATTTCTTCTAGGATCTTGGTAGGCATGGCTACTGCGGGTTCCAGGTAACATGTGCTTCTAGGTATTGGGAGCTGACTTGGGGTGGGGGTTGGACTACAGAGGAGCTGACTGCAGGATGGGGATGGACTACAGAGGATCTGACAGCAGGGAGTTCCACCAGGATCTGCTTAGTCATCTGGGAATGGGGCAGAGCGTGGGGAGAGGCTGCTGCAGCAGATGGTCTGCTACAGAGCTGGGGGAGAGACTCAGGATTGGACTTGGAGGACTGGAAGAGAGGTTATGCAGGTAGCCTACTCTTATTTCCCTGGCCTGCAGGTTCCCAGGGTATGCCTACTGGGGCTAGAGGCTGAGAGTGGGAACAGGGAATCTAGGAGAGGAAGAACTGTGTGATCTGGAGATGGGGGAGGTGTAGGAGGAAGGGCCGTAGCTGTAGAGCTAGGATGAGACTCGGGTGTTGGACTTGGAGGAGCTGAGGGAGAGGCCAAGACCTAGAGTTACCCTAACCGCTTCCCTGGCTACAGTCACAATTTGAAGAAAAAAGCAGTTTTTATGTTCATAAATTATATTGGATTTTATAACTTTTTAGTTCTTATAGACATCTTAGAATAATGCTTCGTACATGGTATATAGCCAGTAATGTTATCCACAGTAAATGTTAGCTATTTATTGAAAGACCGGGGAGAGGGAAGTCCCTCACCCAACACTCGGGATATCACGACCACCCAAAAGCTCGCAAGAGACCATCTTGATGCAATCGCAAGAGGTTTATTTTGGGGATCAGCGCTGAGGACGCAACTCATATCCCACGCAGGGGTAGAGGAGTTGCAACCCTTAGCTGCCTGGGGGCTAGGGTTTTATAGGGAAGCACCACAAATCAAGGGGGTGGGAGGAATCATAAGTGGAAAGTACCAACTCATTATTTAGTTAATCAGCAGAAAACACCCCTGTACTTGTTTTTCTCAGGAATGAATCTAATCTTATTTCGCCATCTACTTTGTGGTCAGCCAGTTCCTGAGGCTCATGACTCGATTGACCTTCATTCTTGGTTCCACCCTCTTTATGATCAGCTAAGTTCCTGGAACCTAGCTGGCCTGGCTCCTGCCAAGGGGGGTCTCTAAAATTTTCATTCCTTTCACTATCATTTTTGAACTATAGGCATCAGAGAAATACATTCAAATTATTGTTACCTTATATTGTGATGATGATGGTAATTGTTTCCTCAGAATGATTTTTTTATTATAACATATGATTTTCATACCATAGAACTTTCAGAAAGTACCTCGGTTAACAAAATAGATTGATGTTTTTAATGTAAAGTCCAAAGAATTTTCCTATAAAATATAACCAGCTTTCTCACTTAACTTATTCTAAGCATGTACATCTGTGTTATGTTTGTGTCATTCTAGCAGGGACAAGGAAAGACCGTAAGTGTCTCTCTGTCTTGAATGGTCTCTGCTGCTTGGTATCTGCACCTGCTCACCAACAGGGTATGGGACGGATGGTGTAGGTTCAGATGACTCAAGTGTGCTAGCTATTTAAACATGGCATATAATTGCTTTCCCACATTTTATACTAAATTATTACATGATCAGGTAGAATAAAATGAAGTATCATAGGAGTCATCCTTGTTTTTTTTTTTTTAAAGAAAATTTCAATAATTTGTACCTAATAAATGCGAACAGAATCAGCCATTAAACATCTTCTGTTTTGCAGGGAATTAGTGATGGTGCTCCACTCTTAAAGGCCATCATCCCCAAAAATCAACCTCGTTCTTTTATGTCTCAAGGCAGCCCTGAGTTACTGGTAAGTTGATGTGTATCTGTTTCATATTGCTATGTCCATATTCATTAGTTTACCAACAAAGGAATAAATGTAAAAATATTTCAATTACATTTTAAAATTCATTATGTGTGTGTGAACGTGTGTACATGCCACCTCATCTGGAGGTCAGAGGACAGCTTGTGAGAGTTGATTCTCTGCTTCCACCATGTTGGCAATTGCCTTATCTTTCTAAGCTATCTCGTTAACCCAATAATAAACTTTTTTAAAGTTTTCTTTTTTTGGCTTTTCTCTTTCTTTCTTTCTTTCTTTCTTTCTTTCTTTCTTTCTTTCTTTCT